>BOPN01001009.1:162500-165000 GCA_017312705.2 Penaeus japonicus
GTAATGATAATAATAATGATTAGTAAAGCAATGATAATAATAATGGTAATAATAACAGTGATAATCATCATAATAATAATAATGATAATAAGAATTAGTACGGAATTAATATATTGATGATAAGACTACGAACATAGATAATAATAATAAGGACAATAATAACACTAACAACAGCAACAATAACAATAACAATGATTAACTATAACAATGATCATGATTATAATATTGATGATAATGGTTGTGATTATGATAACGATGCAAATATTGCTACTAATAAAAATGATGATAATCGTGATAAATATGATAATAATGCTGATAATGATAATGGTAATAATGGTAGTAGCTATTATGATAACAATGACATAGATAATAATGATGGGAATATTTAAGAAAGTATTGAAGTTGATAATGATAAAAAGGATAAAAATGATAATGATAAAAATGATAATAATGATAATAATGTTAATAATGATAGTAATAAAAATGTCAATAGTAATAAAAATAATGAAAATTATAATAATAACAATAGTAGTAATAACAATAATGAAATTTATGATAATATCAAAATGATGATAACAATGGTGACAATAATAATGATAAGAACAATAAGGACAATGATAACAATAATAATCCTAAAATGATGAAATAAGCAATAAAACAGTAATAATGATAAAAAAAAACAATAATAAAGATAATTTCAAGAATAATAAAGATGATAATGGTAATGATTAATATGATAACATTTATTATAATGAAACTAACATTATCATAATAAAACAACGATAATAATACAAATTATAATAATTATCGTAGCAAAGTTAAGGATAATAATAACATTGAGAGGAAAAGAATTATGATTAAAGAAACAAACATATATAACAATAATGACAACAATAATGATAGCGAAAAAAAAACAACAAAGTTAGCGGAAATTCGCTACCTTATTCAAATTAGCCGTTACCTTTATTGCATTCATTATCAACATTCCATCATTACATCCTTTCATTAGCGGGAAAAGACTCACTAATCACACATCACATCGGGCATAATAATAACAAACATAATATCATCTTTATTCTCCTGTTGCTAAACGCTGGAATTTTCCCGCTTCGCTCCGCTAACCCTTGGCGCCATTTGCATTTCTTGCGCGTGTTTTATTGTCATTATTATTTTCTAACTCTGATTTAGATAAGTTTTGTTTTGTTATTTTTTTTTTTTATTGAATGGTTTTCTTTGTTTTGTTACATTTTAGTATTGTTAGTATTGTTGTTATCGTTTTTTTTATATTATTATCATGATAGTCATTACGTTATCATTGTTATTATCATCATCTTTACTATTATTATAATTATTATCATCACTTTTATCCGTATCAGTATCATTATTATCATTGTTGCTATCATTGTTATTATCATTATTATCATTATCATCACTATCACTCTATCACTATCTTTATTAATACCATTCCTTTTTTTACTATTATCATTTTCATTGTCTTTATAATTATAATATCCTTGTTGTTATTATTGTTTGGATATCACCATCATCCTCATTATTACAATTATTATTATCATTATCATTACCATTCATACTATCAATCTTATCATTTTTGTTTTTATCTTTATTTTCATTATTGTCATTTTGATTATTATAATTATCATCATTATCATTACTATCACTATCATTACATTATCATCATTATTATCATTATCATTGTTACTGTCATTGTCATACTTATTATTATCATTATCCTTATTATCATTGTTACAATTCTCATTCTCATTCTCATTATAATTTTTGCTGTTGTCATCGCTGTTGTTATCATTATTGTCATTGTCATTATCATTATTGTTGTTTTATCATCATCATTATTATCATCGTTGCTGTTGCTTTAATTATCAATATCATAGTTTTCATGGTAATGATTATTATTATCACCAGTTGTATCTTTATCATTCTTATTAATATCATTATTACTTTCATTATTTATTATTCTTTTATCTATGTTGATGATTATTATCATTTTGCGATAAAGAAGCCGTTGTTAAGATTCCAATTTTTTCTTAAGATGAGATATATGGTTATGTATTATTATTATTTTTTTTCATGTTAACATTTATTTTGTATTTCTTCATGTTTATATTTCTTCAGTTTTGCTATTCGTATTGTTTATTTTTTGGTTGTTTATTCATTTTTGTACCATTAAATACCATTAACTATCGTTCAATTATTTTTCTATTTTCTTTAATTCACCGTTTGTTATTTTCTCTTTCTTCACATTCTTTAACTCCGTCTATATCTTTCCATTTTCTATTTCTTTCTCTCTGTCTCTTGTCTTTTTTTTCTCTCTCTCTTTTTCTTTTTTATCGCTGTTTCTGTCTCTTTCCTTCCTTCTTTTCCCTTTGTTTATGTCCCTTTCTTTCTCTGAGATTTTATCTTTATTTCGCTTTTCCCTTTTTTTCTTTTTCCCTGTCTCTCTCTTCCTTTTTTCTCTTTCCTT
>BOPN01001009.1:192500-195000 GCA_017312705.2 Penaeus japonicus
GCCAGAATCCCTTTTGCTTGGCGCTTACCCCCCCCCCCCCCCCCCTCCCCCCTCTCTCCGACCCTCCTGCTGACTCTTTCTTACTTCCCTTCTCCTCTTTTTCATCTTTTTCTCTTATCTTCCTTCCTCTTTTCTTGTCTATCTCTTCCTTTTTTCTCCTCCCCTCCTCCTTCTTTCTTTTTCTTCGACTCTCATCTTCTTATCTTCCCATTCTCCAACTCCTTCTCCTTCTTCTTCTTCTTCTTCTTCTTCTTCTTCCCTACTGCTTCCTCTTTCTTGCTCCCTTCTCCCCTTCGTCTTTTTACCTTCTCCATCTCCGTCACCTACTCCTCTTCCTCCTCCTCCTCCTCACTCTCCTCTTCCTCCTCCTCCAAACCCTTATCCTCCTCTTTCTTTCACTTTCCCCTTCTTTCCCCTCTCTATCCCCTCCTACTCCACCACCTCCTCCTTCCCCTCCTTCCTCCTTTCCTTCTCCTCCTCCTCCACCCCTCCTCCTTCTTTTCCTTCCTCCTTCTCCTTTTCATATTCCTTCTATTCCTCCTCCCCTTTCCAAAAAGGGATATGAGAAGGGAAGAAGAGGGGTAAGAGGATGAAAAAAGGGGAGTAAGGGGAGATAGAGGAGTAGGAGAAGCAAGAAGGCAAATAGGACGGAGGAGAAGAGAAGAAAAGGAGGAGGAAGACAGAAAGAAGAGAGGAAAGGGAAGAGAATGAAAAGAAAGAAAGGGAACAAAGAGGAAAACAAGAAGAATAGCAGATACAGAAAGAAAAAGATGAGTTGGAAGAAGAAGAAAGGAGGAATAATAGGTAGGGAGAGGAAGAGGAGGAGGAAAGATACGCAGATGAAGAAAAAAGAGGAAGAAGAAGGTAATTTTTTTTTTTTTTTTCAAAATATGGAAAATGAAAAAAGAAGAAGAAAGAAGTCGAAAAAGTGAAAAAAAAAGAAATAGCATAAAGAGAATAAGAAGAAAGAAAGAATATAAAAGAAGAAGAAGAAAGAAAAAATAACTAGAATAGAATAGAAGAAAGAAGAAGAAGAAAATGAATAACAATAATAATAAGAAGACGAATATTCAACAGTGATAATATAAAGGAGAAAAAGAGGAGGAGAAAGAAGAAGATGAAGAAGAAGAATAAAAAAAAAACAATACCAACAAAAAATACAGAACAAGAGAAAAAAGTAAACCAAGAAGAGGATGAAGAAACAAAAGAATCAGACGAAGAAGAGAAGAAACAGAAGAAGAAGAAGAAACAGAAGAAGAAGAAGAAGTACAAGAGAAAAAAAAGAAGAAGACCAAGAGATAAAAATGAGACTAAAAACGAAGTCCGTCACACCAAATTGGGGAAAGACTTGTCGGGCTGATTGAGATAGACGAGGCTCGGGGGGAAGGGGGGAGGAGGGGGAGGGGGAGGAGGGGAGGGGGAAGGGGGGAGGTTGGGGAGGGGGAGAGGAGGGGAGGAGGGAGGAGGGGAGGGGGAAGGGGGAAAGGGGAGGGGGAGAGGAAGGGGAGAGGTGGGGGAAGGGGGAGGTTGGGGAGGGGAGGAGGAAAGGGGAGGGGAGGGGGGAAAAGGGGAGGGGAGGGGGAAAAGGGGAGAGGTGGGGGGAGGAGGGGAGGGGAGAGGAGGGGAAGAGGGAGAAAAAGGGGGAGGTGGGAGAAGTGGACGTTAGAGAAGGGTGAAGGGAGGTCGGGTTAAAAGGATTGAAGGGCGGTTGGGTGGAAGGGGTTGGAGGGAGGGGGAGAGAAAGGGGGAAGTGGGGATAGAGGGGGTGGAATGGATAGGGTTGAAGGGGTTGAGGAGCGGTCGGAAGGAGAGGGTTGGAGGGAGGTGGGAGGGAGGGAGGGAGATGGGGGGAGAGAAGGAGGGGTAAGGATGGAGAGGGTTGAAAGGGAGTGGGATGGAGGAGGTGAATGGTGGGGGTGGAGGGGAGACATTAAGGGAGGGATATGGTGGCAGGGGTTGAAGGAAGGGAATGGGGTTGGGGAGGACAGAAGGGGAAGGGGTTGGGAAGGGGTTAGAAGAGGGTTAGTGGAGGTCTCAGAAGCAGTTGAAAAAAGTTACCGAAGGGACTTGAAAAGGGTCGTTGGTTGGGGGTGGGGGAAGGAGAGAGGTAGGGGTATAAGAAGGTAGTAGAAGACGGGGGCGGGAGGAGTAGTCAAAATAACATAGTAGGGGAAGGGAAAGAGAGGAGGGTTGTGGTAAGAAAGGAAGGGGGAAGGAGGAAGGAGGAGTGGCAGTAAAAAAAAAAAGGGGGTGACAGGCGAAGGAAATACGAAATTCGAAGGGGGAAGGAAGAGGAGGAGAAGGAGGGTAGACAAAAAAAAAAAAAAAAAAAAGCAGGAGATGAGAGGGGAGAGGGAGAAGAAGGGGAGAGGGAAAGTCTCTTAAAAACCCCAAATTCCGAGGCCTGGAGGTCGAGGGTTGCCACCTGTAGCTTTTTACGACATTTTACGTGTCAACGGAGTGTCTATCACCATTCGAAGATTGGAGTACGAGTGTGAAT
>BOPN01001009.1:219412-221912 GCA_017312705.2 Penaeus japonicus
AGAGAGAGAGAGAGAGAGAGAGAGAGAGAGAGAGAGAGAGAGAGAGAGAGAGAGAGAGAGAGAGAGAGAGAGAGAGAGAGAGAGAGAGAGAGAGGGTGGGAGGGCGACGAAATCACTGCTGTTTCCTCCCCCCTCTAATCCGGGTTTATATGGCCGAGACTCTTGAAGGCTGGTCATAATTGTCACTATTGTCTCTCTCCCGTTTTGACCACCAGCCCTCTCCCCTTCCCCCCTTCCCCCATTCTCCCCATCCCACTCCCCCTCCTCCTCCCTCCCCCTCTCCCATCCATCCCCACCCCCCGTAAATTGCCAATTAAGTCTCGGTGATAATCAAATATCAGGTACTTGGGTCTGTGGCTAGGCCTCCTTTGTCCGAATCTTTACTTCGACTTCGTTCATGTCTTGTAGAAAATGAAGAAGAAAAAAAAAGAAAGTATTTTTGAGTTACGGGGGTATGTTGTATATCGCCGATATATTACATAAAACAGGATTTATCCGATATAACAGTTCATATGCAAAAACGGATTTGATTATGACCAGAATATCAGACAGGCGTGTGATTTCACGATCTAAATGAACTACTGTGCTTGCAATGGCGTCACGAAGGCATAATACTACTCTCTCTGCGTTCATGAAAGCACCATATGTCCAGACTGCAAGAAATGCCCTTTAGTTAGTTTTGTTCCTTGCGTATAAAACATGCATGTATTTTCTCTGCGTTTCTCTACGGAAGCGCGTGTGGGTACGTATGTAAATTAGACGAATGTGTGTACATATTTGTACCTTTTTTTATATGGGAAGTTGAAAGTAATTTTGGTTGACACCGAAACGTGGCTTAAAAGTACCGTAGATTTCGTTTCTAACGAGATTGGGAAACGATTAATTGAAATGGAGAGAGAGAGGGAGAGAGAGAGAGAGAGAGAGAGAGAGAGAGAGAGAGAGAGAGAGAGAGAGAGAGAGAGAGAGAGAGAGAGAGAGAGAGAGAGAGAGAGAGAGAGAGAGAGAGAGAGAGAGAGAGAGAGAGAGAGAGAGAGAGAGAGAGAGAGAGAGAGAGAGAGAGAGAGAGAGAGAGAGAGAGAGAGAGAGAGAGAGAGAGAGAGAGAGAGAGAGAGAGAAGATTTGATATTCAAGCAGCAATATCAAGAAAAATATGAAATCATAAAGATATAATAACTGTACCAAGACACACTTAGGATCTCATAATGATAATGAGGATGTGGGTGATACTGCTATAACCAATGATAGCTAAAACAATTATTATGATACCATCAGAATAAGGATAATAACGGCAACGATGATAATAAAGATTAGTTAGATATTGCGGAGCAGATGCATCACATGAGCTTATATGCCCTGTTGGTAGCCCGTCTGTGTCAGTGAGTGCCGACTCGTGAGGGCGTGCCAACGCGTGTTGACTCGAACTGAGCTTGGCCCTTACCCACTGAGGTGCCCAAGCCAGGTCAGTATCCGCCAGGCGACAGTGGAAACTCATGAGCTTGGACGGGGCTCATTCTGCCGACCACGGGGATTTGAGATCGGCGCGATACCACTGTACTAGCCTAACGGGTATGCTAATATAAGTAATGATAGCAACAATGATGAAAAGAATTTCTATAATGGCAATATTAATAACAAAAGCAATAACGACACAATTGATATTAGAAAAAAATATCACAATACTAATAACAATAAAGATAATAATAATAGTTATAAGTTAGAAGAATATTGATAACAATACTGGTAATAATGACAATAATCATAGGAATCTTAACAATGATAATGATAATAAAATTAATGATGATAATGATAATGACAATAATGATAATATCAACAATATTGATAATGCAAATAATGGTAAAGATAATGATGATGCATGATGATGATGATAACGATAATAGTAATGATGATAATGGCAATAACGATAATGATATTGACTATGGTAAGACTAATTAATAGTAATAACAATAATGTCAATAATAAACATAATAGCAATAGTAATGATAATGATAATAGTAATAATAGTAATTATAGTAAAAATAGTAATGGTATCAGTAACGATAATCATATTAACAATGATAATACTAACAATGATGATGATAACAATAATGATAATAATAATAATAATAACAATAATAATAACAGTAATGCTAACAATAATAATAGTAATGCTAATAATAATAATAATAATGATAATGATAATAATAATAATAATAATAATAATAATAATAATGATAATAATAATAATGATGATAATGATGATAATAATGATGATGATGATAATCATAATAATGACAATAATGATGACAACAAAAATGATAATGATAATGATGAAAATAAGATGGTGATGGATAATTATGACAATAGTTATAATAGCAATAATCATCATAATTGTCAATTTGACAATTTTATAATTTCCGTAGTCATTGCCATAATTATTACCATTATCATTATCATTGTTGATTTGTTTGCTATCATCAGTATTACCATTATAGTGATTATC
>BOPN01001009.1:259412-261912 GCA_017312705.2 Penaeus japonicus
ACGAAAACTTAATTTCCTTCTCCCAATCCCCCTCGCTCCCTCTCCCTCTCCCTCTCTACCAAACGAACCAGAACGAACAAAAGAACTAGAAAAAAAAAAATAACAACAACAGAAAAAAAACAAAAAACGAATAGATAATAACAACAAACCTAATATCAAAGAGAAGTAGAGAGAGACAAAGAGAAAAATAAATGTGGCAAGTCCAGCCCTGGGGAGCTTTAAAAGTGTCGTAAGCAAGTCACTTTAAGGCGTAAAACTATATACTGTGATCATGAAAAAGCTCGCCCGTTCAGTCTGGCCAGAGGATAAGTTAACTCTGTGTTCTCTCCTATCAAAGGATTTCTCTTTATGCATTTTCATTAGGATCATTATCATTAGCATTACTGGCATTGTCTACTGGTATTATTGTTTTCTTCTTCTTATTATTGTTGTTGTTGTTATAGTCACTACTAATATTGGCGATTATATTATCATTATCATCATGCTCTTATTATTAGCTTTATTACTATTATCATTATTTTCCTTATTATTATTTTCATGATCTTAATTATCGTTATTATTTTATCTTTATTATTATCATTGTCATCATGATTATCATTATTATTATCATGATTATCTTTATCATTATCACTTTTCTTATTTGCATTATCATTCTTATTGTTATCATTATGATAATGATAACAATCAATATCATTATAATGATCAACATTATTATGATTTTCATTATCATCATCATCATCATTATTATTAGTAGGATTATCAATATAAGTATTTATGATATTATCTTTATCCTCATTATTATGGATGTTATAATCATTACCATTTCATCCTCACCATTATTATCATTATGGTTATCATTATCATCATTATTATCACATCATTATGATCACTATTGTTGCTACTATAATCATCATTATCATTAAAATAATGTTCATTATGATTATAATAGCACCATCATTACTTACGTATAGAAATAAAGATGAGTGAAAAAGGGAAAGGGGAACAATGATAATAGCAATAATAATAATGATAATAATAATGATAATATGATAATAATAATAATCATAATGACAATGATGATAACAATGATGATATCAATAATGACATTAATAATGATCATTGACAATAACAATAATAATAATAATGATGACAACAGTAATGTCATGAATAAGAATAAGAGGAAGAAGATAAAAAAAAGAAGGAAAAGGAGAAAGAGAAGAAGAAGGAAACAACAATAATAAAAATAACAAAACTAACAACAAGAATAGCAAAGAGGACGAAAGGGGAATAAAAATCAAATTCAAATTCCCCGAAGACTTGGCGCTGCCGAGGTGACGTGGCGAAGGCGTGGAGGTGCGCCCATTTTCGCAGTTTGGGCGTATCCTACTGTAAATGCTCGCACCGAATCCTTCCGACTTCTCCACCCTCCTTGTCTCCGCTCACCCTCTATCCCTCCCTTCCTCCTTCCCTCCCTCGTTCCTCTCCTGGCCCTCCGTCCCACCCTCTCTCAGCTCTCCCTCCACCCATCATCTAGTCCCTCTCTCCCACCCTCCCTCCTCCCGTTCCTCCGCTCTCCCCATAGCCCTCTGTCTACCCTACCCCCTCCCTCCTCCTCTTGGCACTCCCTCGCTCCTCTCTCCGCCCTCTCTCTCCCCCTCTCCGCCCGCCCTCCTCCCCTCCCACCCCTGCGCGCCCGCCTGGGGTGACGTCACAACCAATCGCCGGCGGCTATGACCTGTGGGAGAGAGGGGAAAGGAGGGGAGAGGGAGGGGGAGGAGGGGAGAGGCAGAAAGGATGGGTGAGGAAGGGGGTGGGGGGGGGAGACGGGGAGGAAGAATAGGATGAAAGGGGAGAGGAGGGGATGGAGGAAGGACGGAAGGGAGGAAAATGGAGAGGAGAGGAGTGGGGAAAAATGAAAGAGGAAGGAGAAAGGAGGGGAAAGAGAGGAGGGAATGGGAAGAAAGGAGGGAGGGAGGGAGGGAGGGGAAAGACAACGGAGAAACACCCTCGTTCTTCATCTACCTACAGGCGCAGTATTGTTAAAATTTATGTTTACACTTTTTTTATTTGGCCTTTCCTTTCCATTTCCACTTCTTCTAACCAATGGCACTCAAAAATAACCATCTATCGTTTACACTTATCACGTATCTGCCCAAAGAAAAAGGCTATTCTTAAGATCGTCTGACTAAAGACTAAAGTTAAAAGAACGATGGGTGGGAGAGGAGAGGGGTGGGTGGGTGGTTGGGTGGGTGGGTGGGTGTTGGTTGGATACCGAGGCGGACGCGAACGTAGCGGGGCTTGTTTACATTGGCCGGTTCATTCTATCCTCGCTTTTGACTTGTCCGACGCTGCCGCCGCCTTAGTATGGTAGATAGGCAGGGGCAGGGAGGGAGGAGGGAGGGAGGGAGGAGGGAGGGAGGAGGGAGGGAGAGTGTAGGTAGGTAGGTAGGTAAGTAAGTAAGTAAGTAAGTAAATAAGTAAGTAAGTAAGTAGGTAGGTA
>BOPN01001009.1:271912-279412 GCA_017312705.2 Penaeus japonicus
TATCCATCTATATACACCTCATAATTCTTTCATATCCACAAGAGAGCAAAATAGTTGTAAGTTCAGTGGTTGTCGGAAAAGTGACAAGGCAGCGTCAAAAGGGTGTCAGACTGTGTGACCAAAAGTGTCGTAAGAGTGATATTCAGCCTAACAATGCCAAAGGAATTACAGTGTCATGATAATGTCAAATAAGTAATAACCATGTCATAATGACAAACTGCCAAGAGAGTGACAAACAGTGTCATAATAACAAACTGATAAAAGAGTGACAAAGAAAGTCTTGATAACAACAGCACCAAAAGAGTGGTGTGTGTGTGTGTGGGGGGGGGGGCGGTCCCCACCTCCCACGTATGAATAGGGAAGGAAAGATGGAGAGGAGGAAAAGACCAAAGAATTGAAGAGAATGGAGGATTCATGCTAAGCAAATTGTAAACAAAACAACGAAGGAAAAACAAACACACACAAATAAGCCGAAAAGGTTTTATAGGCTTTATTCCTTCTCCTGAAGAAGCGATAGAACAAAAAGGCCTCAGGCATATTCGTGTATTTTCTTCTTGTTTAATCCCTTCCTTGTTTTATTCACACGTGAAGAGAAATCAGCGAAGACTTCGATGTAGAGAAAGATGGAAGAGAGAAGGAGAAAGGAGGGAGGAAGGAGGAAGGGAGATGGGTAGAGGTGATGATGATGAGGAAGAAGAGGAGAAATAAAGAATAAAAAGTCAAAAGACCAACCGACTCCAGAGACCCAAAAAGACCTCTTTACTACCGACTACCGACCCAATTAATACGAAAATACCCAACCGACATGACCCGAAAATCACCAAGTTTACCCGACTCGGCGCCAAATGAAGTGAACTAGCCAGAGTCAACCCAAATCCTCTCAGACCAACCAAGCCGACACATTAACCACAAGAACCCGCAGCGTCTCGCCTCAACCACCTGGAAACATAAAGCTGATCCGACTCGTTGTCCCGACTCACCCGACTCACCCGACTCAACCGAACCGACCAGAAACTCAACCGATCATATCCGAAACAACTCACCTCTTCTCCAATCCGAATACACTAAGCTACCCCGACCCGACTGAACCGACACGAAAACGCCAAGCTAAACTAGACCGACTCGGTTTAAAAAAAAGAACAAAAAAACATCAAATTAGCCCCGACAATCCCGACCGACCCGAAACTTCCCGAAACTGCCCCCCGTCAAAAAAAAAAAAAAAAAAAAAAAAGTAACCAGAGCCGATCCTCTCCACCCCGAATCGACTCGAACCCGAATCGACTAGAACCGACTCGAACCGACTCGAACCGACCCGACCGAGAGGCACCGAGGCGAAATAAACACATTAGAGCCGCGGGTCGAGGTTTTGTCGCCGGGTTTATTTAATCCCTTAAGTTCCAGCCCGCGCCCGGGATCAGCGCTACGAATTCAATTAAGTTTAAAATGAAGTTGAATAAAACGATGGAGGCGAAGGGGAGGAGGAGGAGGAGGAGGAGGAAGAGGGAGGAGTAGGGCTGAGGAAGGGGAGGAGAGGAGGAGGGAGGAGTAGGGGTAAGGAAGGGGAGGAGGAGGAAGAGGGAGGAGTAGGGGTGAGGAAGGGGAGGAGAGGAGGAGGGGTGGAGGAGGGAAGAGGGAGGAGTAGGGGTGAGGAAGGGGAGGAGGGGGAAGAGGGAGGAGTAGGGGTGAGGAAGGGGGGTAGTAGGAGGAGGAGGGGTGAGAAAAAGAGGAGGAAGGGAGGAGGGCAGAGGGGTGAGGAAGGGGAGGAAGAGGGAGGAGTAGGGGTGAGGAAGAGAAGGAGGGGTGGAGGGGTGGAGGAGGGAAGAGGGGTGAGGAAGGGGGGTAGGAGGAGGAGGAGGAGGAGGAGGGGTGAGAAGAAGGGGGAGGAAGGGAGGAGGGCAGACGGATAAGGAAAGGGGAGAGGGAGGGATATGGGCGAGGGAGGAGGGGGGAGCAGAAAGGGAAGGAGGGAGGGAGATGGATGGGTGAAGGCGGAGGGAAAGAAGAGGAGGAGGAGAAAGAAGGGAGGTAGATGGAAGGTTGGAATCGAAGAGGAGGGAAAGGATGGAAAGAAGGAGGGAGGTAGGAAGGAGGGAGATAAGAGAGAGGGAGATGGGTGAGTGGAGGCAAAAAGGAGGAGGAGGAGTAGGGAGGGAGAAAGGGGAGAGGCAGGGAGGAAGGAGGAAGAGAGATGGGTAGAGGTGATGATGAGGAGGAAGAAGAGGAGAAAGAGGAGAAGGGGAGGGAGAGGGAGGGAGATGAATGGACGGAGGCGAAGGAGAAGAGAAGAAAGAGAGAGGAGAAAGAGGGGAAAAGGGGAAAGAGGGAGAGGAGAGAAGTTTCGAGAGGGATGGAGAAGGTGCATAACAAGGATCCAAGTGGGAAGAAGCAAGTGGGAGGGAATGAAAGAGGGAAGGATAGGTAGGGAGAGATAAGTAGATAGTGGGAGGGACGGATGTGAAAAGAAGGGAGTCGAGGAAACAGAGATAAAGGAGAGTAGTAGGTAGACAGGCTAAAAAAAATGAAAGGAAAGTAGGAACGAAATCAAGGTTAATGTAGAGAGTTTAAAAAGTAGGGTGGTAGAAGTAAAGAGAAAGAGAGAGAAAGAGAGGGAAAGAGAGAGAGGGGGGGGGGAGAGATAGAGGGGGGATATTTATATAGACAGATAGATAGATAGATAGATAGATAGAGAGAGAGAGAGAGAGAGAGAGAGAGAGAGAGAGAGAGAGAGAGAGAGAGAGAGAGAGAGAGGCTGAAATAGGATTTTGGGGAGTAAGTGATTAGCGGTGAGTGAGAAAGGGGGGAAGGGGAGAAGGGTGAGGGGAGGGGGGTGAAGGGGAGAGAAGATTTTGGAAGATTGAAGGGGAAAGAGGGAGTAGAGAGAATATATATTGAGGAAGGAACGGAGAGGGAGAGATAGAAACATACATAAATAATGAACAGGTAGGTGGATAGAGAGACGGATAGATAAATAGACTGAGAGTGAGAGAAAGAAAAATCAAAACTGGAAGCACATCCAAATAATCATAATACTGATGATAATGATAATGATAATAATAATAGTAACAATAATAATGATAGTAATTATGCTAAGAATAATGATAATAGCAATGATTATGACAATCATAATGATAACAACAATGATAACAATAATAAGGATGATAACAATAGCAATAACATCTGTATTAATGAGAGGGATGATAATGTCAATGACACTAATAATGATAATCATACCATCAGTCATGATGAATTAAATTAACTGAAATATAATGATAACGTCATAATATGAATAATAATGACATCAATAATAATAACAATAAGGGTAACAACAATAACACAATTAACAATAAAACAACAACACAACAACACCTCAAACTCCTACCACTTCCACCAAAACCGGAAAAACAAGAGAACACTTACAAGCGCAATCATCCGCTCGCCCTCAAGACTACCGGGCTACCGAAGACTGGTGAGTTAATCCCGGTAACGGTAACAATGAGCGAATTACATGGGAGAAGAGGCAGGATAAGTGAGGAATTAGAGAGGAAACAGGAGAGGAAAACTAGAATAACGGATAAAGGGACGAAGGAAAAGAGAAGATACGATAAGAGAGGAAGTAGAGAGAGAAATAAGACAAAGCAAAGAATGAAGGGAAACCAAAGGAGAAGAATAAATCCTAGGAAGGGAAAGATTAAATGAAGAAGGAATTTAGAAGGAAAGAAAATGAATAAGAAGAAGGAGAAAATAATCAGAAAGGAAAGACGAAGAAATAAGGGATTAAGTAGAGAGAAATAGAGACATAATACAATAAAGTTAGTAGAGAGGAAAGGCGACAAAACAAAGAATTAAGTAGAGAGGAAAGGAGACAAAAGGTTTTAACCCCGCGGCCGTTTCCGGGGAAGTCGATCGCTTTATGCCCGCGCCTAATTCGTGGTGACGAGGTGACAGGAAGGGGTTGGGGAGGGGGGATTTTTTCAGGAAGAGGAGGGAGAGGGGTGGTAATTTTCTGGGGGTGCCTTTAATTTTTTTTCTATTATTATTATTATTTTTTAAATTCTCTTCTTCTTTTCTTCTTACCCAACTTGTTATTTCCCCTCTTTTTTTATATTCGTATCTTTCTTCTTCTTCTTCTTTTATCTTTTTCGTCTTTGGACAATAAGAAAAAGAAAGTCATCATCAAAGAAAGAAGGAACAAGAGAAAATAAACCAGAATAGAAGGATGGAGAAACAGAAGAAGGTGAAGACTATATTACCCGAGTTAGGCAAAGAGGAAGGAGGAGGAGGAAGAGAAGGAGGAGGAAGAAGAGCTGGAGGAACAGGAGGAACAGGAGGGGATGGGGGCGGAAGAGGAGAAGGTGGAAGAGGAGGAGAAGGAGGAGGACGAAGACGAAGAAGAGGAGGAGGGAAGAAGAAAAAGAGGAGGAAGAGGGGAAATTGAAAAAGGTGACGGAAGAGAAAAAAAAATATTAAAAAGAGGAAGAGGGGCAAAATGAAAAATGAATAGAAAAAATAAGAAGAAAAAGAAGAAAATAAAATAAAAATAAAAAGAAAGACAAAAAGAAAAGAAGAAAAAAGAAGAAGAAAAATAAAAATAAAAGAAATGAGATGAACGAGAGCAAAGATAATGCTTTCGGATGCTGCAGAAGAAGAATGACACCAGCGCCGCTATGAACAGCCAACAAACACGAGCCTTGCACGGCGGTCCCTGCGCTCTCACGACACATCCTTATCTGAAGCGACTTGTCTCCTCTGAACTTGACCTTTTGACCTCTGACCTTGCCCCTGGTTGGTTGAGGGAAGTTGCTTTGGTTGTTTCTTTGGAGTGCATTTACTGAGCAATATGATATACACAAAATAAGTTCAGGGTTGTTTGTATCTTTATTAGAATTATTATGATAATGATGAAAATGATACTGACAATAATAATGATGATGATAATAATAATGGTAATAATGATAACAATAATGACTATCATTACTATTAACATCAGAGTTATCATTTTCATTATTATTTTTGCATCACTATTATCGACTATCATTATCAAAATGATTAAAATCATTTGCCAAGTTTAAATTTGCTATCATTATCATTATCATCACGATTATTTCCATTATGACCCTTGCCCTTATTATTCTTATTCGTATCAATCTACTTCTCTCGCTCCTTCTTTCTTTCTCGCTTCCCTTCCTTTCTTCTCCCTTCCCTCTCCCTTTCTCTTCTCTTCTCCCCCCCCCCCCCATCCCAATTTTTCTCCTCTCTCCCCTCCTCTCCTCCCCTTTACTCCTCTCAACCCCTCCGCCAGGTGAGTCGATCTTGAGGGTCGACCCGAGATGGAAAGATCGAGGTCAGATCAGGTCACGTAGGGGAGAAGGAGAGGTGTGGGTAGAGGGGAAGATTGAATGGAAGAAGGAGGAAGAAGGGGAGAAGAGGGGGAGGAGAAGGGAAAAGATAAGGAGATATATGGGAGAAGAGGGGATAGAGGGGAAAAGGAAGAGGATAGAAGGAAATATGGAAGGCAAGAAAGTGGAAGGGAATGAAGAGAAAGAGGAGGAGGCAGGGGGATACAAAGAAGGAGAGAACGAAAGACGAAAAACAAGAGAAAGAGGAATATGAGAAAGAAGAAACCGAAAGAGAAAGAGGAATAGAGAGAGAGCGAACGAGCGAGCAAACGAGAGAGAGAAAGAGAGAGAGAGAGAGAGAGAGAGAGAGAGAGAGAGAGAGAGAGAGAGAGAGAGAGAGAGAGAGAGAGAGAGAGAGAGAGAGAGAGAGAGAGAGAAAGAAAGAGAGAAAGAGATAGAGAGAAAGCGAAAGAAAAAAAGAGAGAAAGAGAGAAAGAAAGAAAGAGAGAAAGAGAGAAAGAAAAAGAGAATAAGAGAGAGAGAGAGAGAGAGAAAGAGAGAATAAGAGAGAGAGAGAGAGAATAAGACCTCCCCCAACGAAGGGTTCGCGAGTGAGTTGTCGAGCTGGCGGGAGAGCGGGAGAGCGGGAGAGCGGGAGGGGTGTCGCTGGACAAATGTTGAGACGTCGCTTGGGTGCCCTGCTACAGAGACTAATGGACGGGGCTTTCGCTTTTTATGTCACCCTGTAGTTCGCTCGCGTGTAGGGAGTGGGAGGGGAGGGGGGAGGTAGGGAGGAGGAGGAGGAGGAGGAGGAAGAGGAGAATGAGGGGGGGAGGGAGGGAGAGGAGGAGGAGGAAGTGGAGATGGAGGGGGGAGTTAGGGAGCGAAGGAGAGGAAGAGGAGAAGGAGGGGTGCAGGGAGGGCGAGGAAGAGGAGAAGGGAAAGTAGGACGAAGAAGAGGAGGGAGGGAAGAAGGAGGAAGAAGAGGGGGAGGAGCAGGAGGACAAAGAGGAAGAAAAGGGGGGAAGAAGGACGAGAAGGAAGAATTAGAGTAGCTGGAGGAGGCAGTGGAGGAGACGACGGATGAGGAGGAGGAGGAAGAAGAGAAGGAGATGAAGGAAGAAGAAGAGAAGGTGCCGGAGGAGGAGGAGGAGGAGGAAGAGGAAGAGGAGGGGGAAGAGAAGGAGACGGAGGAGGAGGAAGAGGAGGAATGAAGGGAGAGAGGACGAGGTGGAGGAGGAAGAAGAGAACGCAGAGGAGGAGGGAAAATTGAGTTGCTAAAATGAAGAAAAGAAAATGAAAATTAGTGGAGGGAAAAAAGGGGGAAGAAGGAATGGCGAAGAGATCGGAGGAGGAATATTATCGGACGAAAGGAGATGTAAAGCGAAAAGGATAAAGAAGGAGTTAATGAACACAAATAAAGACAAAGAAAATCCTAAATGGAAAATGAGACAATGGTAGAAAAGAAAGTAATAAATGAAGATAAGAAAGAGAAAGGAAATCATAATTGAAAAATTAACTTTAATCTACATGAAAAGAGGAAATGTGAAAAAAAAGGAATAAGCGAACGGGAAAGAAAAACGGAAGAAATAGAAAGCAAAAAAGAAGAGTTAAAGAGTTAAAAGAGAAAAAGGGAATCAACAAAGCGAAAAAGGAATGAGAGAAGAGTAAAAAAAAGACAAATAAGAAGAAAACAGACCTAGAAAAAATATAACAATAATAAAAAAAATAAATAAATACATTCCAAATACCACCCCCCCTCCCCAAAGAAAGAAGATGCAGAAGAAGAAGTAGAAGACGAAGTAGAAGAAGAAGTAGAAGAAGAAGAAGAAAAAGTGTCACTCACTCCCTCCCTCCCCATTCCCTCATTCTCCTTTCCCGAGACAGTCACTTAGTGCCAACACAACTTCATTAAGAGACAAATTAACTACAGGACGGAAGTTGCTTATTTTGTATTTGTCACAGGGACACTGGTGGGCCAGGGGGGGGAGGGAGGGAGGGGAGGGGCTGATTGGGTGGAAGGAGCCAGGGAAGAAGAGAGAGAGGGGAGGGGGAGACGGGGGTGGAAGAGGAGGGGGGTGGGGTAGAGAGAGGGCAGGGAAAAGGTAGAAAGTAGGGGGAAGGTTTGAAGGAAGAGTTATTTGATGGGGGAAGGGAGTGGGGG
>BOPN01001009.1:286912-296912 GCA_017312705.2 Penaeus japonicus
TCTATTTCTCTCTCTCTCACTCTCTCTCTCTCTCTCTCTCTCTCTCTCTCTCTCTATATATATATATATATATATATATATATATATATATATATATATATATATATGTATATATATATATATATATATATATATATATATATATATATATATATATATATATATATATATATATATATATATATATATATATAGATAGTCTCTCTCTCTCTCTCTCTCTCTCTCTCTCTCTCTCTCTCTCTCTCTCTCTCTCTCTCTCTCTCTCTCTCTCTCTCTCTCTCTCTCTCTGTCTCTCCGTCCAATGTCTCTCTGTCATCCTAGATACATACAGATAAATAGATCGTAAATGAATGAGACAGAAAAGAGAGAACCAGGGAGGAATGAAGACGGATAAACAGAGTGAAAGAAGAAGAAGAAGATAGGTAGATGAATAGATAGACAGATAGATAGATAGAGAGAAGGAGGTGCACAATAAAGAGCACATAAAGATAGACTCTAATATACAAATAAAAAGAACAATAATAAAAAGAAGCGAAAGAGAAAGAGAAAGAAGGATAAAGAACAAGAGAGGGATCCGACAAAGAGGGAAGATAGAGATAGAGAAAAAGGAGGAGGAGAAGAAGAAGAAGGAAAAGAGGAAAAAGAAAAACAATAGAGGGAGACATAAGATAAAACGAGAAAGATAAGAACAAAAAAAGAAGTAGAAGAAAACAAAGAAGAGGAAGAGGAAGACAATGAAAAAGAAAAGAAAAAGGAAAACGACAGAGGGACACAAAAGAGAAAACAAGAAAGAGAAGAAGAAGAAGAAATAAAAGAAGAAGAAAAAGAAGAACAAAAAGAAGAAAATGAGAAGAAGAAGAAGAAGAAGACAGAGAAGAAGAAGAAGAAGAAGAAGAGCGAGAGCGAGAGGGGCGCAATAAAGCGGGCCATCAGAGGGCGAGCGGACGCCGGCCTGAAACCGTATCGTGTTTGCATAAATTTACATAGGCCGACAAAATCCGGCAGAGGCACTTCCGTCAGGGAAAGATTGGCGCTGCGTTTGTGTAGGGAGGGCGCTTAAGGGTGAGGGGGGGGGGTGCGGGTAGGGGTAGGGGGGTGGCAGGAGGGAGGGCGGGAGGGAGGGAGGGTTAGAGGGAGAGAGGGACGGATAGAGGGAAGGAGGAAGGGAGAAAGGGAGAGAGGGAGGGAGGAAGGAGAGGGAGGGAGGAAGGGAGATAGGGAGGGATAAAGGGTAAAGGGAGAGAGGGAGGGAGGGAGGGAGAGAAAGAAGGAAGGCGCTTAAGGGTGAGGGGGGTAGGGCCTAGAAGGGAGAAATGTAGAGGGGAGAAGAGTGAGGGAGGGAAGGAGGGAGGAAGAGAAAGAGGGAGGAAGGGAGGGAGAGATAGTGGGAAGGAGGGAGGGAGCGTCAGGGTGGATGGGTGGGGATGGGGGTAGAAGGGATAGAGGTAGACGGGGATAAAGGGAGGGGGAAAGAGGGACGGAGGGAGGGAGGGAGGGAGAGGGGGAGGGGATATGGGAGACGAGAACAAGGAGGAGAGGAGGAGGAGGTGTAGGAAAGTGGAGGAAGAGGTGGAAGAGGTGATGGTGGGAGGTACTTAGGAGGAGGGAGGAGAGGAGGACGTGAATGAGGAGGAGGAAGAGGAGGAGAAGGACGAATTGGAATAAGAAATAGAGATAAACGAAGAAGATAGCAAAAGGCAAAAAAAGTAAGAGATAGAAAGAAGAAGAAAAATATAACTAACAAAGACAATTACACCAAATAAAAAAAAGAAAAAAAAATAGTAATAATAAAAAAATAAAATAAAAAATAAAAAAAATAAAATGAAATAAAAACAAACGTATTCAAAATAAACATCAAAAGATAAAGCAAATATAAACCTTCCCACCGCCAAAAAAACAACAAAAACAAACAAACATAGATAAGGGAAATAAGGAAAGTTTAAGTGGTTGATAAAAGGGGAAGGAAAGAGGGGAAAGAGAGGAAGGGAGAGAGGGAGACACGAAAGGGGAGAGGGAGACCGGAGCAGATGAAACAGGGGGGGGGGGGAGAAAGGGAGAAGAAAGAGAGGGAGAGAGGAGAGAGATAGAATGAGAGGAAGGACACGGTGGGCATAAGGGTGAGGGGAGAGCGGCGAGGAGTGATAGAGATCAGAGAGGAGAAAGAGAGAGTGATAGGGATAGAGAGATAGAGAAGGAGAGAGAGAGAGAAAGAGAGAGAGAGAGAGAGAGAGAGAGAGAGAGAGAGAGAGAGAGAGAGAGAGAGAGAGAGAGAGAGAGAGAGAATACAAATGTAAATATAGTACGCAGTTTATTTTTCTCTTACTTTCCGGGACACTGGTGACTTCCATCGGCAAAGTAGAATTCATTTTGGTCCAGAACACACACACACACACACACACACACACACAAACCTTATTTTTCATGGTCACAGATCAAAGCCAAGAAAGAACCAAACGCTCTAGTCTTTTCCTTTCCCATCCTGATGCCCTCCATCCCTCTTGTTCATCCTACTCTTGAGGGCCAATGTTGGGAGTCTGGATTTCTTACACTGTATGAAATTTGTTTCTTCCTCTCCTCTCTGGCTATATGTTTCTCCACCAATTTATCTCCCTTTGTTATATATATGCCACAAAGTAACATTTAATCAAACGATGAAACACACAAAGTAATAAGCTAAGGTAATCAAGGTCGAATAAATGTCCCCCATCTTCATCAAAGAAAAAATACTCCCCCTTCCGTCAAAGAAAAATACCCCACCTCCGTCAAAAATAGAAAAAAAAAAAATCCCCGTTAAAGAAAACATACCCCTACCTCCACCAAAGTAAAAAATACCCCCGCCTACGCCAAATAAAAAATTACCCCCACCTACGCCAAATAAAAAAATATACCCCTACCTCCGTCAAAGAATAAACAAATAGATAGATGAGAAAGACAAAAAAAAACAACAGCAAAAACACAAAAAAAAACAAGAGACCGAAAAATCGAGTCCTTCAGCAGTTTCGATCTTACTGTCTGTCTCGGAGCGTTTTCTCAGGCTGTGGAAAACCTATCAGGCCGGTTTTGATCCTTGCTGAGGAGGCACAGGACTTCAGATCAGGCTTTGGCTGTGCGAGTGGAAAGCTCTCTCTCTCTCTCTCTCTCTTTCTATCTCTTCTTTCTCTCTCTCTCTCTCTCCTCTCTCTCTCTCTCTCTCTCTCTCATTCTCTCTTCTTCACTCTCTCTCTCTCTCACTTATTTTCTCTCTCTCTCTCTCTCTCTCTCTCTCTCTCTCTCTCTCTCTCTCTCTCTCTCTCTCTCTCTCTCTCTCTCTCTCTCTCTCTTTCTCTCTCACTTACTCATTATCTCTCTCTCTCTCTTTCACTTACTCACGTATTCTCTCTCTCTTTCTATCTCTTTTTCACTTACTCAAATATTCTCTCTCTCTCTCTCTCTATCTATCTATCTATCTATTTGTCTATCTTTCTATCTATCTTTTTCTCTCTCTCTTCTATTATTTTTATTTCTCTATCATTTAACAAATACTACTGCAAATCTATATGTTGCAAATCAATCTAATGAAATTACACGTGATGTGGTGGTGGTGAAATAGTGAAAGGGCCCCATGACTAGGTTGTGACGTCATCACATGCCACTCGTGGTTACACTGGTGAACATTGCTGTGACGTCATAGTCATCATGGTAGATTCGAGGCCATGAGTTGCCATGTCGCTGAAAAAAAAATCAGAAAAAACAGAAACATCCTAATCTCTAATGTACCAAAAAACAAAAATTCTTGTGAATACCTCATCCTCTTCAACTTCTTCTACTTCTCCATTCCTCTATGCCTCTTCGTCTTCCTCTTCCTCTCGTCTTCTTATTATCATGGCCTTCCTCCTCTTCCTCTCTTGTCTTTTTCTCTTCTGCGTGTTTTCCCCCTCTTTTTCCTCTTCCTTCTCCTTCTCTTTCCTCTTTTTTTTCTGACCTCATAGTGTTTTAGTTAAATAATCTTCGTTTTTCACTATATATTCCCCTCTCCTCGTTTCCTTCTATTCTTATTTATCTATCGACTCATTCATGCATTTATTCATCCATTCATTCATTCATTCATTTTTGCCAGTTGGAAGTAAAGGGACAAAACTTTTTTTGTTTGTTTGGAGGGGGGGGGGGATTTGACAAATATTTGAAAAAGCTTTGAATCTGATATCTGCTTTTGGTATAGAAAAGGTTGAAGAAAAGACAAGAAGAATTAGAGGAAGAGGAGGAGTAAGATGAAGATAAGGGGGAGGAGGAGGAAGATCGAGGGGAAGATGAAGAAGAAGAAGAAGAAGAAGAAGATATGAGGAGGAGATGGAGATGAAGATGTGAGAGAGTGAGGGGGGGTATAGAGAGACAAATAGAGAAACAAAGATGAAGAGAGAGAGAGAGAACGAGAGAAAGAGAGAGAGAGAGACAGACAGACAGACAGACAAACAGACAAACAAAGATATAGACAGAGAAAGAGAGACAGACGCAGACAAAGACAGAGAAACGACAGACAGACAGACAGACAGACAAAAAGAGAAAAGCACAGCCATACGAAGAAAAAAAAAGGCAGAAATCAAGAAAAGAGTAGAAAAGGTATTCTGTTGCAGTGCAGTCCAGAATGCAAGAGATACTGTAATGTATGCATGCTTCACTTACCACGACAAAATATTTCACTCTAGATTTATTTCTGCGCGAGAACGGAAAATGGATGCAGTGGCCAACAAAGTAAGGCTAACTGTTGCGTCTCTGACTCGCTCGCTCTCTCTTGCTGTTTCTCTTGCTCTCTCTCTCTCTCTCTTTCTCTCTCTCTCACTCACTCACTCTCAGTCTCTCTCTCTCTCTCTTTCTCTCTCTCTCTCTCTCTCTATCTATCTATCTATCTATCTCACTCACTCTCTCTCCTTCTCTCTCTCTCTCTCTCTCTCTCTCTCTCTCTCTCTCTCTCTCTCTCTCTCTCTCTCTCTCTCTCTCTCTCTCTCTCTCTCTCTCTCTCTCTCTCTCTCTCTCTCTCTCTCTCTCTCTCTCTCTCTCTCAGTGCCTCTCTCTCTCTCTCTCTCTCTCTCTCTCTCTCTCTCTCTCTCTCTCTCTCTCTCTCTCTCTCTCTCAGTGCCTCTCTCTCTTTCTCTCTCTCTCTCTCTCAGTGCCTCCCCCCCCCCCTTTCTCCCCCCCCTCTCTCTCTCTCTCGTGTGATCTTACGTGTACGCGTGCGTGTGTCAGTTAGTGTGTATGTGTATATACACGTGTATTGCCATATGTGCCTCAGTCTCTATCATTAAATAAAAACATTTAGAAAATTCAGAAGTGTTTTAATGGCTTGCTACGCCCGCCTGACATGTTCTCTTGACCTGTAATTTGAACACCTGTGCATGACACGTGGTTCGGGTGAGGGTGAAAAGGGAGGGGAGGAGACATGTGGGAAGAGGGGGTGGGGAGTTAAGTTAAGGGAAAGACTTGGGGGTGGAGATGGGAGAATGGATAAATGGGGGGTGGAGGTCGTGAGTGAGTGAAGGAATAGGAGGAAGGGGGTGGAGAGGAGAGAGGGAATAAGGAGGGAGGGGGGGGGGAGTGGAATCGAGAACTTGGAAGCAGGGGGTGAGGGAGAAAGGGGGAGGGGGTGGAGATAGGACAAATGCAAGAAGAAAGGGTAAAGGGGGTGGAGGATAGATATGGGGAATAGAGGGTGGAGAGAGAGAAAAAAAAGAGAAAGAGAGAGAGAGTGATATAATATATATATACATATATATATATATATATATATATATATATATATATATATATATATATATATATATATATAGAGAGAGAGAGAGATAGAGAGAGAGAGAGAGAGAGAGAGAGAGAGAGAGAGAGAGAGAGAGAGAGAGAAGATACATATAGAGAAAATAATTAGATAAAGAGCGAGAAAGGTGGAGAAGGAAAGTGAAAAAAGAGAGTAAGGGAGGAGAAAGAGAGAGAGAGAGAGAGAGAGAGAGAGAGAGAGAGAGAGAGAGAGAGAGAGAGAGAGAGAGAGAGAGAGAGAGAGAGAGAGAGAGAGAGAGAGAGAGAGAGAGAGAGAGAGAGAGAGAGAGAGAGAGAGAGAGAGAGAGAGAGAGAGAGAGAGAGAGAGAGAGAGAGAGAGAGAGAGAGAGAGTGGGGAATACATAAAGGAGAAGAAAATGAACCTGACAAGAGGAGGAGAAAGAGAAAAAAGAAACTTGAAAAGGCCAAGTCATTAACGCCTCCCCACCCTTCCCTTTCCCTCCTTTCCAGTCCAATTTTGAACATTCGGTAAAATAAAAGCAAAGAAAAGTAAAATAGAGTATGACAAAATGAAATAAAATTACACAAAAGTTATACGAAATATGACCGAGTTAAATAAAAGTGAATGTAGACGTGATCAAATGGAATATATAAAAGTATATTCATTCATTTTCAAGCAATCGACCTCATTTCATTCTGGTAACTTCACATTCGTGACTACACTTACAGAATAAATAAAAATACTAGAAGAGTTTGTTGTTGGTCGACGTTGCCTCAGAGTTGCCATGCCGTATTAATTTGATCAAAAGAAGAAGCGGAGAGTTGTCATACAAAATGTGAAAGTACCATAAAATATATATGAAACCGAGTTATTATTTGGAAATAAGAAGTTCCTGTATCTTTTGATGTTCATTGTTACTCAAGCAGTCTATTTCCTGTCATCTATTCATCTCAGTCATAAATATTTTCCCCAAAGACAACTTTATCTAGGTAAATATCGCAACGTTTTCCCTCTAAAACACTCGAGGTTATCAAGAAACACACACAAACTGCAGTCCATACGAACCAGAACCGGTTTTACGCGTTCAATATCTAACACCAAGGCTAGCACGCAAATCTAATTCTAATTACGGTTCTAAAACGTTCTAAACCACTTTCAGGTCACGCGATCCACACGCCAGACTTTCAGGTATTTCAGTGTCTGTTCATTTTGTAAGTAAGACTTCAGTTCGAAAAAAGACCCTCGTGCATGAAGCGCTCTGTTAACTAGTTTTAATGCCTTGTTACCGTAGTACAAGTGACAGCTTGATGAGCATGTGTAAGGGGCTTAGAGGGAGGGGGGGGGGGGGAGGAAGAGGAGTGGGAAGGGAGGGAAAGGGAGGGAAGAAAGAGGAGTGGGAAGGGAGGGAAAGGGAGGGAAGAAAAGGGAGTGGGAAGGCAGGGAAAGGGAGAGGAGAAAGAGGATGGAAGAAAAGGGAGAGAGGGAAGGGAGGGAAAAGGAGGGAAGAAAGAGGAGTGGGAAGGCAGGGAAAGGGAGAGGAGAAAGAGGAGGGAAGAAAAGGGAGAGAGGGAAGGGAGGGAAAGGGAGAGGAGAAAGAGGAGGGAAGGAAAGGGAGAGAGGGAAGGGAGGGAAGAAAGGGGAGAGAGGGAAGGGAGGGAAGGGGAAAGGAGAAAGGGGAGGATAAAGAAGGGAAGGGGAGAGGAGAAAGAGAAGGGAAATAATAGGTAGGGAAGGTAAGGTGGGGGAGAGAAAGGGGAAGGAAGGTGACGGAAAGGAAGAGGAAAGGGTGGAGAAAGAGGAAGGAAGAGGAGGAGAAAAAAGGTGGGAAGGGAAAATGAGAGAGAAAAAAAGAAAATGATAGGAAGGACAAGAAAACGAAGGTGAAGGCGTTTTACTATGGAATAAATATAAATAGTTCTACAAAGCTATCAGTTGAATTCCAGTTGTGTTACCATCCAACAAGTAAAAACTCCAAAACAAACGTGCAAAAGGAATAGATAAGAAACATGAAAAAATAGACATACAGGTGAACAAATGAATAGATAAAGAAATAATCAAATATACTGAGAATTCTATAAACATTTGAATATGGAAATAAAATAAACGAAATATATTCACGATTACAACACCATAAGGTTAGTTTCCTTGCTTGCTTTTTCATTTATCCATCCGTTAATCTAACTATCTTACTATCTATCTATCTACTTATCTCTGTTTCTTCATGTATCACTCTATCTATCTATTCATTTCATTATTTCTTCCTCTTTCCATCTACCTACTCATCTATACGTATATCAATTTATCTATACATTGTATTTCTACATTCTCTATTTCTCTATCTTATCTTTCTTTTAATCTGATCAAAACAACATAAAGAAACGCATACAAAGGAAGAAACACAAAAACGAAAACAATAACAGTGACAAAAAATCAAGGTGAAAAAAGGAAAACACCAAAAACTACAAAAAAATATCCACAACGACATTTTCCAAAATAATGACGTAATGGTTGATTACATGTTTCCTCTTTTGATATATTATTCTATGGGGACTTCAATCTCATGTTATAATCATGGTTAATGTATAAGCTTTTTCTTATAATACCGTCTTGTAATTTGTGCTTCGTCTTGTGAGGGAGGGAGTGTTTCGTAATCATTGGTTTGTTTATTTCCATTGTCTTCCTTTTGTGTGTGTGTGTATGTAGGGGGGGGGGGGGTTATGGTGAATTCGTGTGCGTGGTTGATTGTGAATTTTTCAAAAATGATAATGATAATAAAAACCAAAAATGGTAAATATGGGTTGTATAAACCGTAGAGTTACATGCCTATCGAAAAATAGATGTCGCGATTTCTTGTTTATTTACCTATTGTCTATAATAATCTTTATAATGTATAGATGTATATATATGTATATATATATATATATATATATATATATATATATATATATATATATATATATATATGTACATATATGTATGTATATATATATATACACACACACACACACACACACACACACACACACACACACACACACACACATATATATATATATATATATATATATATATATATATATATATATATATATATATATATATATATATATATATATGTATGTATGTGTATATATATATACATATATATATATATATATATATATATATATATATATATATATATATATATATATATATACATATATACTATTATATATATCTATATACATATATATATATGTATATATATATATATATATATATATATATATATATATATATATATACATACATATGAACACATCCCCACATGTATGTGACAGTGAGGCGACCTGTCCACCTCAAGGAGTGTGCCACCCATCTGAGCGACATCCATCAGCGACCTCGACAAGCCAAGGCCGGGAGAGAGTGAGGCCGAAACCTATATTTGGCTTCCTTACTGAACGTCGGCTATTCAGGGGAACCTTGAAAAACATGATTATGTTCTTTAGTCTTAATCGTTTGTTTGATTTTGACGGTTGTCTCTTGATTGAGTGCAGACTGTAGTCATAATGTTGGATGGTATCTATAGGGATCATAATCAAAACTGAATCATGTTAATAACCATCGACAAATAATAACACATATACACAGATGAAAACATATATATATATGTACATACAAACATATATATACATATGTGTGTGTGTGTGTGTGTGTGTGTGTGTGTGTGTGTGTGTGTGTGTGTGTGTGTGTGTGTGTGTGTGTGTCTGTATCTGTGTCTCTGTCTGTGTCTGTGTCTGTGTATGTATGTGTGTGTGTGTTAGTGATAGAATAACAATAATCATATTTTTAATAAGAAGAATGATGATAACAACAATAATATTTTGATAACAAAAAAGTCGAATAACAAGAGTGAAAATAATAAAGTTAATAAGAATGATACTAATGGTGATACTGGTTAAGATAAAAATGATGAGAGTAATGATGATGGAAATGATTGTAATATAACAATGATGATGATGTCAACAATAGTTGTATGAATGATAACAATGATAACAATAATAATAACATTAAAAATGACAGTAATAGTAATGATAATAATAAATAGTAATAAAAACGAAGAATAATGATACGTTTTGCAGTAGTGATTATGATAAAAGTAAAAGTGATAGAGGTAAAAATAACAATAATAATGATAATAATAACAATATCAATGATAAAGATAATATCAATAATGATAATAATAACGATCCGATACTACTAATAATAATGCTA
>BOPN01001009.1:311912-314412 GCA_017312705.2 Penaeus japonicus
ATAAATATATATACATATATAATTTTACACATAGTCACACACAAGCACATATCTATTTATTAAACGCACACACTGCCGCCGAAAAGCCCAAATTCTGATCGTGGGCGGCGGTCGCAGAATCCGCCCACTTGCCCGACGCCCACAGACTGACACGCCACCCGCGCCCGCACGCGAACTCACATTTTTCTTTTGTGAGAATCTTTTGCGAACCTTCGATACGCTTATTATCCTTGGATGCTGGGAATCTATCGTTCTTATTCACTCTATGTGATTCGTCTTCTTTATCGGCCTCTATTTCTCTTTCTTTCTCTTTCTCTCTATTTCTCTTTCTCACTATTTCTCTTTCTTTCTCTTTTTCTCTATTTCTTTCTCTTTCTCTTTCTCTCTATTTCTCTTTCTCTCTCTTTTTCTTTCTTTCTCTTTCTCTCTACTTCTTTTTCTTTCTCTCTCTCTCTCTTTCTTTCTCTTTTTCTCTATTTCTCTTTCTTTCTCTTTTTCTCTATTTCTCTTTCTTTCTATTTATCTTTCTTTCTCTTTCTCTCTATTTCTTTTTCTTTCTTTTTTTCTCTCTCTCTCTTTCTTTCTCTTTCTCTCTCTCTCTCTTTCTTTCTCTTTCTTTCTCCCTATTTCTCTTTCTTTCTCTTTTTCTCTATTTCTCTTTCTTTCTCTCTCTCTCTATTTCTTTTTCTTTCTCTTTTTCTCTCTCTCTCTTTTTCTTTCCTTTCCTTCTGTCTCTCTTTTTTTCTCTTTTTCTCTATTTCTTTTTTTTTCTTTCTCTTTCTCTCTCTCTCTCTTTCTTTCCTTTCCTTCTGTCTCTCTTTCTCTCTCTGAATAAGAGGTAAAGTTACAATAATGATAGTAATGGTAATCGTTGTTATTAGTAGTATCATTATCATGTTTTTATTTTATTATCATTTTCATTATCATCAACATCATTGTTACTATCATTATCATTATTTTATCATTATCATCATTATTAAGATCATTATCATTACAATCATTATTATTATCATCACTGTCACTATCATCATCATTATCATCATCATTATTAATCATCATTATTATTAATCATCATTATTATTAATCATCATTATTATTAATCATCATTATTATCATCATCATTATTAATAACATCTTTATCCTTATTACTATTATCATCATTATGTTCATCATTTCTGTCATGTTATCATTATCATTATTATTATCATGATAATCATCATTATCATTATCATCATTACTATTATCATGATCATCATCATTATGATTATTATCATTGTCATCATTATCATTATTATCATTATTGTTATCATTGTTTTCATTATCATTATCATTGTTGTTACTATTATCGTTACTGTCATATCATCCTTGTAATCACAGATATCATTATCATTATTATTATTCTATTTTTTAGCTTTACCGTCATTATTATTATCTGTCATTAATCTCAGTATTATCATTACTATTATTATTATTATCATTATTATCAATGCGCTCATTATAACTGTTATTATCATTATCGTTATCATCACTATCATTAAATGTAATGCCGATATTTGTAATACAGAATAAAAAAAAAAAAAAAGTGAATGTTAATAAAAAATAACACGGTCATTAAAGGTAACAAAAATGATAAAAAAAGAAAAAAAAAAATATACATATATATATAAAACAGTCCCTCATCAACCCGCCTTTGCGTTGCTTGCTTCAAAGCCCCGGATGTGTGTGTCAATCTGTACGTTTTCTATCAGTCTTTCCGGGGATCTGAACGTTTAATGTGTGACGTATATATATATATATATATATATATATATATATATATATATATATATATATATATATATATGTATATACATATATACATATATATAAGTATATATATAAGATATATATAATGACGATGCTACTATTACTACTACTACTACTACTCCTACTACTGCTGCTGCTACTGATGATAATAATGATAATATTAAGAAAATTTATAACAATAAGAATAAGAATAACAATAATAATAATGATAACAACCATAATGATAATGAATTTGTTATCATAATCATTATTACTATTATTACTATCATCATCATAATTATTATCAATATTATCATAAATATTATTGTCAATAATATTATCATTAATATTACTTATCATTATCATGACTATATCTTTTTTTATAGTTTGCTCTTATTATCAGTATCATTATGTTCCTTTCAATAACAAAAGTAATATTACCATCATTATCATTATCATTATGTTCCTTTTAATAACAATAGTAATATTACCATCATTATCATTATCATCACTCATTATTAGATTTTATAATCATCATGGTAATAATAATGTTTAAATCTTTATTGCAATCATTATCATTTCATCATCATTATCTCGGTCTGTATTATCATCACTATTATGAACTATCATCATAATCGTTATTATCATTATTATTATTACAATAATTATTGTTATTTTTTATAATTGTTGTTATCATTATCATTACTATCATTAT
>BOPN01001009.1:329412-336912 GCA_017312705.2 Penaeus japonicus
AGAGAGAGAAAGCAATAAACAACAATAAACAAAGTCAACAAACTCCTAAAAAGGAGAGAAAAAGAAGAAGACAAAGGACAAAGCGTAAGAAAGAAAGAGAGACAGAGAAACTGTGAGATAAGAGGGGAGAGATATGAGGGGAAGGAACTTTGTGAATTTGAATCAGAAAAGGGGAGAGGAGATAGATGTACGCGCCCTTGGGTGTGATTTGAGGCAGGTGATACTTAAAGTTGAAGTGGGGGGGGGAAGGATAGGGAAGAGGGAGGGGAGGAGGGGGAAGGATAGGGAAGGGGGAGGGGGAAGGATAGGGAAGGGGGAGGGGAGGAGGGGGAAGGATAGGGGGAAGGGGGAAGGGGAAGGATAGGGAAGGGGGAGGGGAGGAGGGGGAAGGATAGGGAAGGGGGAGGGGGAAGGATAGGGAAGGGGGAGGGGGAAGGATAGGGAAGAGGGAGGGGAGGAGGGGGAAGGATAGGGAAGGGGGGAGGGGAAAGGATAGGGAAGGGGGAGGGGAGGAGGGGGAAGGATAGGGAAGGGGGAGGGGAGGAGGGGGAAGGATAGGGAAGGGGGAGGGGAGGAGGGGGAAGGATAGGGAAGGGGGAGGGGGAAGGATAGAAAGGGAGAGGGAGGGAGGGGGAAGGATAGGGGAAGGGGGAGGGGAAGGATAGGGAAGGGGGAGGGAGAGGGATAGGGAAGGGAGAGGGAAGGATAGGGAAGGGGGAGGGGGAAGGATAGGGAAGGGGGAGGGGGAAGGATAGGGAAGGGGGAGGGGGAAGGATAGTGAAGGGGGAGGGGGAGGAGGGGGAAGGATAGGGAAGAGGGGAGGGGAGGAGGGGGGAGGATAGGGAAGAGGGAGGGGAGGAGGGGGAAGGATAGGGAAGGGGGAGGGGGAAGGATAGGGAAGGGGGAGGGGGAAGGATAGGGAAGGGGGAGGGGAGGAGGGGGAAGGATAGGGAAGAGGGAGGGGAGGAGGGGGAAGGATAGGGAAGGGGGAGGGGGTAGGGGAAGGATAGTTGGGGCAAGAGAGGATAGGGAAAAGGGGAGGAGGGAGAATAGTTAGGGAAATAGGGGAAAGGGGAGGGATAGTTGGGGAGAGATATGAAAATAGAGTAGGGGAAAGGAAGAATACTTGGGAAAGGAAGAGAAGGGAAAGGGAAAGGGGAGAAGAGAAAAAGGGAAGGGAAATGGATGGTTCAGCAAAGGAGATATCATGAGTGAGGAAATGGGTAAAAGGGAATGGAGAAGAGAAAAGGAGGAAGGGAGGAAGGAAGATAAGACAAAAGGGAAAAAAAAGAAGAGGGATAAGTAGAGGAGGGAGAAAAAGAGTAGGGAAGGAATGGGGTGAAAGGGGAGGAGAGGGTAACAAGGCTAGGAGAGGAAAGTAAAGAGAGGGAAGAAAGAAGGAATAATAGGTAATTCAATAACAATAAAAAAAAAATCAATTCAAACCAAATGAAAAAGTCCAAAATATGGTTAAAAAGAGATGATAGATAATTTCATACAGATTAGATGTACCAACATATACATTTCAAACTATGAAACCACTGATCACTGTACTCAATCGGTGAGTGACAAAACGCTTGTAAAATAACATATGATAATGTCAGTAATTACCCTAATGGTGACAACATGTGTAATAACGTCTACCATAATGAGATGGGTGCAGATGATGAATGATAAGTAGCATAATGAAAAAGAAGTAGACAGAGAGAAAATAGATGGGAAAATTTAAACACATACAAAATATAGTGAACAATTATTTTTTTTATTATTATTTTATTTATTTTATTATTATTATTATTTATTTTTTGGTATAATTTCAAATATTGATTTGATAACAATATAACTTATAAGATATGTAAATATATAGTTATATAAGTCATTACGTTTTCCATTTAGTTTGAGTTCATATTTTGTCTATATTACATACAATTTTCTTCGTTTTTCTCTCTTTTCATCATCCTCAGTTCCTACCTCCTCCTCTTCTTCTCTTCTTCTTCTTCCTTCTCCTCCTCTTTCTCTTCTCCTCTCCTTCCATCTTATCTTACTCCTTTTTTATTTTTACTTATTTGACCTGCTTCCTCCTCCTATTCGTTGTCATCCTTCTCTTTCTCTTCCTCCTCCTCCTCCCTTTCTTTTTCCTGATCTTTCTTCCTGTCCTCCTCTCCTTCCCTACCTCCTCCTCCTCCTCCTCTACCACCACTACTTCCTCACTCTCCTCCTTCCCCTCTTCCTCATTCGTATCTTTCTCCTCCTCCTTCAAACCTTCCTCCTCCACCTCCTCCTCCACCTCCTTCAAGCCTTCCTCCCCCTCCTGCACCTCTTCCTCCCCATCTTCCCCCATCACGCCCCCGTCTCCCCCCCCCCCCACCTCTCGAGCTCGTCCCAATTTCCTCCCCAAAACCTCCCATTTGTAAAGAGTCTCTCCGGCAAGCCATTTAAAAGCAAATTTCGCCCGTGGCTCAGGTGGGGCTGGGAGCGGAGGCGGCGCTGTTTGACACTCGAGTTTAGCCCTGCGCTCTCTCGCTCGCTCGCTCTCTCGCTCGCTCGCTCTCTCTCTCTCTTTATCTCTTTCTCTCTCTCTCTCTCGCTCTCTCGCTCTCTCTGTCTCTCTCTCTCTCTCGCTCTCTCTGTCTCTCTCTCTCTCTCTCTCTCTCTCTCTCTCTCTCTCTCTCTCTCTCTCTCTCTCTCTCTCTCTCTCTCTCTCTCTTTCTCTTTCTATCTCTCTCTCTCTCTGATAAACACATTTATTTAAGGAGCATCGTTACGGGTTTTGGATTGATGCGAGAACGGCTGGCGATCTCTTTCTAAAACGCTAACCTCAACCTGATCACCACGCTTTAATACAACCATAAAGATACAAGAATGAATCAAAATATACAAGTAGAGTTTTGTAACGTAACCGATGCGTCGCAACGTTCCCTTCCGAGCTCAGACGTCAAGACACGAGGTGAGCGAGTTCCCGTGGCAGGTGTGGGACCACGGGTACTCTATAGGACTCTCGCTGGGAAGTGCTGTTCTTTCACTTCGCGGAGAGAGTATGGCTGGATTACGTAATCCTTGTAGGTCTGGTACGCACGAAGTCTTCACTATTTGCATCGCTGTTGGAGTTGGCACATCCCGGTTATGTACTCCTGACTTACTATATGTGCCGCCGATGTGTTGCCGAGCTCGCTGTTGGGTTTTGTTCGGCCTTTTGATGGTTTCGGGGCTGGAGATCCACGTGGGCGGGACATGGTTCAAAAGGGGCGCTCTTGTGTCCCGTGTGGAACTTTTACTCCTCGGGTAGCGAAGAGATATCACATCCTTCGGGGCATTGTGTTTCTGAAGGAGACTTTCTTGTCTATTTCGTTCGCATGTCATCCAAAGTTTAGTCTGTAGTCGGAGGATAAAACAAATAATTGAAATACTTTCCTTAGCACTTAAAGCCACGGTCACCGAACTTAATTTTCCCCTCTATGGCTCTGACAGCCTCAGGGGAACACTTGGGTTTTCTTCGGCACTGATGTCGTTTGCCACTTCCAATGCCAGGACACTGATATTTAGGCTTCAAGCGTGTTCAGCGACCACTGCCTATCTATCTTGCCGTTTATAACCAAAGATGATAGTGCAGTTATCAGTATAAGTAGATACTGATAGTATATTGCTGCACAAGATTGTTGAAAATACACTCCACAGAATCGAGCCCGTGACCAATCCATGAAGAACGAAGGCCCTGGCAAGATACTGTCCCGACTCCTTTCCGTCACTGGCAACGGGGAGAGTTCTGCGGTGTACATAGTCACGAAACGAAGCATAGAAATCGCCTCGAACGTCCAAAGAATGCAGTACTCGAGCCATGCGCGGCCAGAAACGCCAGCAATGTCCAAGGTAACAACTGCGTTTTTGCTCTGGTTTATTACGTCATTCCAGACACTCGAGTGGAGGCGCAAGGAGGTGGAGGTGGAGGTGGATGTTGATCGCCCCTTCCTGATTCTGTGCTGCCTGAGATAAGTGTGCTGCCTGTCAGGAATCTCTGTTGCCTGTCATAAATCTGTGTTGCCTGAGAGGATGACATGGCGCAAGTGGCCTTCGATGCAATAACCCTCTCAAAGACTTTACTCAAAACGGACAGAAGAAAAATTACTCGGTGATTCTAAAGGTTATACTTACATCTCTATTTTATGTTTCGACACCCAGGGCTAATCTTTCTGTATCTAACATTTATTGAAGTTTATGGAATATGAGGAAGTGGGAACTAATATTGTCTGGTCCTATAGTCTTTTTGATCTTCAAATTGTGGAGTATGAAGTTGCTTGTAACATATGGCAAGTTTAGTGTAGTAATGTTGAAGGCACTGTCAATCATCCCGTTACTAAAAAACAGACCAAAGAGATCATCCTTCTCATACCTAGATATTACTAGAGGTCTGTCACTCTATCTCTCTTCAGTGGTAGGATGGCTTTTCCTTTGACGATCCACCACTTTTCCCTCTCAAAGAAACATCATTACATACAATTACTTTCACTGCCAATTAGTTTATTTTTGATGTCACACTCCCGCTAATTGTTTGCCCACTTTGCTATCCTGTCATTATAACACGGCTGCGACGGAGGACTTGGTTGTGAAGTATAGATTACCACTCATAACGCACCTATGTTCTATATTTAGCGTCAGGAACTAATTTGCACTTATACCCAAAGAATAACTGGTCGCCAGATCTGACGACATATGGAGGGCGGGGAACATACTGAAGTGATTTTGAAGGGATTAAATCAAATCAGTTAGTCAAGTGACTCACTCTCTGATTGGGCATGCCTCCTCTCTCTCTCTCTCTCTCTCTCTCTCTCTCTCTCTCTCTCTCTCTCTCTCTCTCTCTCTCTCTCTCTCTCTCTCTCTCTCTCTCTCTCTCTCTCTCTCTCTCTCTCTCTCTCTCTCTCTCTCTCTCTCTCTCTCTCTCTCTCTCTCTCTCTCTCTCTCTCTCTCTCTCTCTCTCTCTCTCTCTCTCTCTCTCTGACTCACTCATTCCTGTCTCAACTGTTTCATCATAATGCTGGCTCTCTCTCTTCCTCTTCCCTTCTCTCTCTCTTCCCTTTTCTAACTCTCTCTCTCAATCTCTTTTCTGCCTCAATTGTTTCATTATCACACTCTGCCCCCCCCCCCCTATCTCCCCCCGCCCTCCCCCCTTTCTCTTTCCATTTCTCACTCTCTTTTTTCGTCTCTTTTTTCATTATCATTCTCATTATCTTTACCATTGTGTGATTCCTCTGTGTGCATTTTTAGCGGTATTTGTAAACAAATGTTCATATGTCATTTATAAACCTACTCTGTGTAGTGAAGGCGAAATTATAATTATGAAGATATGCACTCGCAAACAGGTAAAGCAGGTGTTGTTATAAATAAAATATATATGTATATATGTATATACACATCGAAAAAAAATATTTGGTAATTCATAGAATCTAATCAAGAATTTGATTCTGATGATAAGAAAAAAAACAAAAGAATCTCCCTTTCCGTTCCTCTGACATGACATATAATTCAAAATAAATCTCTCGAGATTTTTTTTTTTTTATCGCATTCGCGCATTTTCCCACGCACACATACATATCTTCCACAAAGAGATATATCTGTTCTTCCTTCTCTTCCTCTTCATGTTTACTCGTCGTCTTTTCATGAACTATTAATTAAAAACATCATGATCTCTCCAACAGGCGTTACGAACTTAATGTATGTCAATAACCACATTACCCATGCTGTCTTTCCCCCACTCCTTATCCCTTCTCTTCCCCCTCCATCTTATAATGCTTCTTAATTAGTTGCAAATGAGATTGCAAACAGGGGTAGGAGTAGAGGGGAGCTGGTTGCGCTTGTGGCCTGGAAGAGATGGTCGCCAGTTGATTCAGTAACGTGTTTTAGTCAAGGGAGCAATAAGGTTTGGGAGATAGTGTGTGTGTGGGTGGTGTGTATATGTGTGTGGGTGTGTTTGTGTGTGGGTGTGAGAGAGAGAGAGAGAGAATGAGGGTAGGGAGTGATGAATGAATGAGTGAATGAGTGAGTAAGTGAGTGAGTGAGCGGGTGAGAGATAGAGATAGATAGATAGATAGACAGATAGATAGAGAAGAGAGAGAGAGAGAGAGAGAGAGAGAGAGAGAGAGAGAGAGAGAGAGAGAGAGAGAGAGAGAGAGAGAGAGAGAAACAAATAGATTTGCAGTGCTAAAAGGGTGTGAGATAGCGGTATCTCGTGGTAACACTGCTTGCGGGCTACGAGTCGCCCCGGTGGTTATGGTCATAATGAGATGTGGCAATACTGCTAATTGTCGAGATAGCGGGAATGGTTCGGGTGTGTGTGTGACGCGAGTTTTTTTTTTTTTGTTTTTTTTTAAGTTTTCTGTTTGTCTGCCTCTGTCTGCTTGTCTGTTTGTCTGTGTCTGTCTGTTTGTCTGTTGTCTCTGTCTGTCTATATGTCTGTCTCTCTTTCGCCGCATTTCTCTCTCTGTCTTTCTCTCTCTCTTTCTCTCTCTCTCTCTCTCTCTCGTTCTCTCTTTCTCTCTCTCGCTCCCTCACTCACGCACTCATCACACTCATTCTCTCTCTCTCTCTCCCTCTATCTCTCTCTGTCTCTCTCACTCACACTCACACTTTCTCTCTCTCTCTCTCTTTCTCTCTCTCTCTCTCTCACTCATTCACTCCTGTAAACTTATTTTCTTCCTCTCTACTCCGCTCCATTCTTTTCCTCTTTACTCCAGCCCCTCTCTCTCTTATCTTTCCTCTCTCCTGTTCTATAATTATCGTCTTTATTTTATCTATTAAGTATGAAAGAATAAATTGATAAAGAGGTGAATAAAGAGATACATTGGTGATAAAAATAAAAAAAATTAGATAATAACAATTAATGAAAAGAATAGATGAATAACTGAACAAAAATATGAATCAATGAATTATTAGATAGAGAAGAAATAGCTAAATGATAAACAAATGAATACTAAACAAAAGAGAACAAATATATATAAAAGGAATATGGGTGATAATGATACAACAAATAAAAAGTCTCGATTATACCAAACTGCCATATCATCTCCCTGTTGCAAGGGTGAAAATACGGCACAGTTGCATCCCTAATTGCACTCTCCCTGTCGTGTCAATAATACGCTGTACTTCCGGTTCGCTGTCATGTTTTTTTTTTTTTTTTTTTTTTTTTTTTTTTTTTTTTTTTTTTTTTTTTTTTTTTTTTTTTTTTTTTTAATTAGTAACTTTCGATAATTACCTTGATCTGGATACCTGGTTTTTGAAATGGGGGGTGAGGGGGGGGGGGGGTGCGGTGGGAAGGAGGGATGGAGGGATGGAGGGATGGGGGTTAGTGATAGATAGGTGAGACGCACACATGTACTGTGTTGATAAATGAATAAATCAGTATAGATTGAGGGATAAATACATACATAGATAGATATTCATAGATATAGATTGACGAATTCACCCTTACCTCTCCTCCTTAATCCCCCTCTCCCTTCCCCCCCCTATCCC
>BOPN01001010.1:2500-7500 GCA_017312705.2 Penaeus japonicus
TTTCCGATATTCCCTCAGGGGTTTTATTGTGTTATAACTTCATACTGATTTTACTGTAGATTATTTTTTGAGGTTGTATGTAGTTAATAGTATTTTTTTATATCTTGAAATATTTTTTATTGTATTTTGATTCCATGAATTTTTATTCGAGTTTATTGTTTTTATAATACCTTTATCTTTTTGTATATATATATTTTTTTTTCTTTGTTTCCTTTTTATTAATCACTGCGAAGAGAAGAAAGACGACCTTTATTACGTTAACATTGCAGATTATATACAAAAAAAATTCATTAACATCCTTATAAAAAAAAATACTCAAAATCACAACTACCTACATCAGTAAAAGACACACCAATAAATCGCAGATCACAATACGGCAACATCGGTCGGTGTAACCATCAGTTGTCGGATTACGATAATTATTGTCCTTTCTCGAAAAATTAGGCTGAAGCACCCAAGAGCCTGTCATTTATGGCCCGAGTGAAATATATGAGAATGAGGCCGAACTATTGTTACTGCGATCCATTATATTTGTGTAATTGCCTATTTGGACATGATGGCGACGGTGTATTTTGATGGAGAGTTTTAATGCTCGGTCTTAAGCACTCGGAGTATTGGAAGTGGATTGTTTTCTTCGGAATTTGATTTTTCTTTCTGTCTTTCTTTCTGTCTTTCTTTCTTTTCTCTTTCTCTCTCTCTCTCTCTCTCTCTCTCTCTCTCTCTCTCTCTCTCTCTCTCTCTCTCTCTCTCTCTCTCTCTCTCTCTCTCTCTCTCTGCCTGTCTGTCTGTCTGTCTTATTTATATTATCATAATATTTATGATGGTACTAGTAATAATAATGATATTAATGGTATTAATAACGACAAGGAAAATTATCACAATGATAATAATAGTGACAAGAGCAACAATGACAACAAAACGTAAGAAATAACCCCCCCACAAAATAATTTTCCAAAAAATCCAGATTGCGGCCCGCCCGCCTTCCCGCCTTCCCGCCCGTCCCAAAACGCGCGCCGATTTTCCCACACTCTGTCTTGGGAATTTCCGCCTCCTTGGACCGATTTTCCCCCGTCAATGCCGTTGGTTTTGAGGTGGCCTGTGGAATTCGCGTTTCTGGGGGAGTCTGTTCATATGCATGTTGTTACTGTTGCTTATGATCTTGTGGTGTTGTTGTTATTATCATTGTCATTATTATTTTTTGCGTTATTAATCGATATTGTTATTACTATCCTATTACTAACCATATTGTTGTTGTTGTTATTATTATTGTTATTATCATCATTATTAATATTATTATTATTTTAGAATTATAATCATCATCATTATTATCATTTTAGAAATATAATCATCATCATCATTATCATTATCATTATTGATAGCTTTATTGCTATCATCATTAGGCTGATGCTGTTGTAATTGTTATTGAAATATTGTATTACTGTTTAATTCTGTCATTATCATCAACGTCAGTCAAGTGTCATTATGTTCAAGGGATTTGTGTGCGTTGATTATGTGTAACAATATCATTTTAAAATTTGGACAACTTAGCATATTCTCTCTCTCCCTCTTTCTCTCTCTATCTATCTATCTAACTATCTATCTATCTATCTCTTTTCTCTCTCTCTTTTTTTCTCTTTTTTTTCTCTCTTTTTCTCTCTCTCTTTTTTTTTCTCTCTCTCTTTTTTTCTCTTTTTTTTCTCTCTTTTTCTCTCTCTCTTTCTCTCTCTCTCTCTTTCTTTCTCTCTCTCTCTCTCTCTCTCTCTCTCTCTCTCTCTCTCTCTCTCTCTCTCTCTCTCTCTCTCTCTCTCTCTCTCTCTCTCTCCCTCTCTCTCTCTCTCTCTCTCTCTCTCTCTCTCTCTCTTTCTCTTTCAAGCCAGCCTCCTCTCCTCCCACACTCTTATGCATCATTATACATCATACATCTCCTTATACATCATTCGCTTCCTCATCCCTTTTACCTTCACGCCCACCCCATTGCCCCCCCCCCCCCTTCTCCTATCCCTGAAGGCCCGATCGGTCTGAGGAGGGGGAGAGGGAGAGGGAAAGAAGGAGGTAGGAGGGGAGAGGGAGAGGGAGGGAGGAGGGGAAAAGGGATAGCTAAAGAGAGGGAGGAGTAGGAGGAGAAGGAGAGGAAGAAGAAGAAGAAGAAGAAGAAGAAGAAGAAGAAGAAGAAGAAGAAGGAGAGGTAGAGGTAGAGGTAGAGAGGGAGGGAGGGGGGGAGGGACAAAGAGTGGGCGGGGTTTACCTGGGTAATCACAGGTCCCCGGGTCGCAGAGTGACTGTAATCGACGTGATCGTAGCGTTTAAAAGTCTCTTTCGGTGATCATTACGACCTGGGGGGGAGGGGGGAGGGAGGAGGGAGAGGAGTGAGCTTTGAAAAGGAGGTAGATGGGGAAAGAGGGTTAAGGGGGTGAGGGGGGAGGTGGAGGAGGGGGGGAGGGGGAGGAGATGTCGTTATGTAGCTTAATCGGGACAAATTGGCTATTTATTAGGAGGCATTGTTAATGTTTTTGTTTTCTTGTTTTTCCTCAGGTAAGATCGTTGGCAGTGTCTTGTGAGGAGGCGATGGACGGAAAGTGACTCAGGTGGTGAGTAAATTAGTGAGTGGGTAGGGGTGTAGGAGAGAGGGGGGATGGGTGGGTGAGTGTGCAGGAGAGAGGGGATGGGTGGGTGAGTGAGTGAAAGAGTGATGCATGGATGAGTAAATGAATAGGCTAGTGAATGTAAGGGAGAGAGGGGGTGAGTAAATGCATGATTTGATGAGTTTGAGGAGAGAGGGAATGTAAAGGTGAGTAAATGCATGATTTGGTGAATGTAGAGAAGAGAATGTGATGTTTGGGTGAGTGTAGAGGAGAGAGGATGAGGCACGGGGAGAGGAGATGAGTAAATGAATCTGGGGATTAGAGAAAGTGAAGATTCAGTCGGAAAATGACAGAAAAAATAGGGGAAATTTGAAATAAAAATATGAACGACTGAATTATCAGGCAGACTTATCGAAGTAAAAATAAAGTAAGATAAAAAAAAAAAATCAAAATTCTTAGGTAGGTAAAAAAAAAAGTAGATCTTTATTGTCAGAAATAAAAAAAGAAAAGAAAATAAGGAACTTGGATAAACAAATAAATGAAACCTTTTTTTATGCAAGAGAAGATGCAATAAAGAGATACGTCGCTCATGTTACCTGTCCTACTCCGGTTGTCGCGTTTGGATGAGGAAGAGGGAGAAGGATAGACGGAGGATAGGGAGGGTAAGGGGATAGGGAGTGGGGAGGGGAAGAGGGGGGTTGAGGGATAGGGGAGAGGGGGGAGAAGACATGGTAGGGGAGGGTCGAGGGATAGGGGGATAGGGGAGAAGGGTTAAGGGATAGGGGGATAGGGGAGAAGACAGGGGAGGGGAGGAGGGTTAAGGGATAGGGGAATAGGGAAAAGAGTTAAAGACTAGAGGAAGAGGAGAAGAAATAGAGAGAAAGGTGAGAAATAGTAGAAAGAAATAGTAGGGAAAGAGAGAGATCAAGAAGAGATGAAGGAGAGGTTTAAGCGATAGGGCGAACGAGGGAGGGAGGAGAGGGGGAGATTAGGTAGGGGGAGGGGGAGTCCTTAATTATAAGACCCCCAAGTACGAGCGCCGCCTCCAAAGACGAATCCCACGCGCGGGTTCCTCATGGCCGTCGAAAGGGCTAGCTGCCTGGGCGATGCCGATCTGAAACGGGTCTTTGTTGCCCCTTCGGTCTCTCTTTTTTTTCTCTCGTTTCCTTCTTCCCTTGAGCTACGTCGATTATAGTATTTTTCTTGAGTCTCCCTTTGAACTTTTTTTTTTTATTGATTGATTTCGGTCTTTCTTCTCTACTCGTTTTGTGGTCTTTGGGTTTTCTTTCGTTTTTTTGTTCTCTCTTTCTTTCTCTCTTTCTTCTCTTGTTTTCCCCTTGTTTCGGTTCTTTCTTTTTCGCAACTGTTACTTCATCATCATTTTCTTCTTCTCCTTTTTATTCTCCCTGTGTTTCTTACTTTTCTTCTTATACGTTTTCTTGTTTTACTTCTTCGTTCGTCTTCTTCTCTTCCTCCTCCTTTGCCACCACCTCCCCCTCCTCTTCTTCCTCTTTCCCTACTTCCTCTTCCTCATCCTCTATCAGATCTTCCTCCTCCTCTTCTTCCTCCCCCTCATCCTCATCCTCTTCCTCCTCCTCATCCTCTTCCACCTCCTCCTCCTCCTCTTCTTCTTCCACCCCCTCATCCTCCCCCTCATCCTCCTTCACCTCCTCCTCCTCCTCCACCTCATTCACCTCCTTATCCTCCATCAGCTCCTCCTCCTTCTCCACCACCACCACCACCACCACCACCAGCTCCTCCTCCTCCTCCTCCACCACCAGCTCCTCCACCTCCTCCTCCTCCATCAGCTCCTCCACCACCACCACCAGCTCCTCCTCCTCCTCTTCCGCTTTCCATCACCCAGTGTCTCCCCTACTCCCCCTCTCGCTTTATACGGAGTATTGAGCCCGTCTATACGTGGACGTTGACACAGGAAACAGGAGGAGGCACTTAACCCGGAGTCTCCCTTCGTCCGGGGCGAGAGGGACGACTTTGGACCGAGAGGAACGACTTTTTCCTTTGAGCGAGGGATGCTGAGGAAGGGCGGAGGGGAAGAGATGATGATGGTGTTGGGGTGGAGGAGTAGGAGGGGAGGAGGAGGAGGAGGAGGAGGAGGAGGGGAGGGAGGGAGGGATGGATATAGGGGAGGAGGAGGGGGAGGGGGGAGGGAAAGGAGGAGGAGGAGGATGGGAAGAGAAGGAAACGAAAGAGAAAAATAAGGAGGAGGAGGAATATATGAAAATGAAGGAGAGGAAGAGGAGAAGAAGAAGGAGGAGAACGAGGACGAGCAGGAGAAAACGGTGAATTATAAAAAAAGGAAGAAAGGGAAGAGAGAAGGAACTAGAAAGGAATATGAAGACAAAGATAAATAAATGATGTAGGAATGTTAGAAAATAAAGATAGAGGTAAATAATTACT
>BOPN01001010.1:12500-16933 GCA_017312705.2 Penaeus japonicus
CTTTATTTTGTGTGTTCGTTCGTGTATCTCAGATGATATTTATTTTACCCGAAAATGATTTTATTATTGTCGTTGTTTTAATCCATATATATATATAAAACCTTAGTGCTATAATCACCCCCCACCCCCACCCACCCCACCCCAAAAAAAAAAAAAAAAGTATCCTTACTCTGTATTTGTTCTACTTAATCTTAGATATCCGTTCACAGACTTTTTAATTCGTTCTCCGTTTATCATCTCCATATCGCTCGATCGTTAAAAAGCGATCGCGAGAGAAAAACGGAACAGGAGAACAAGTGTTGTTTTGTGTCTCGTAATTTATTCCCTGCGATCGGGGCGATATACAAATGAGATTAAGCGTTGAGGGATTATCGGGGCATCGGATGCTTTATATGAGGTCGAGTTGGATTCGGAACTTATAGGGGTGGGATTCATTTTCTTGTTCTACTTATTCGTCTTCTTTTTTTTCTTTCGTCTTTGTCTTTTTCATCTTTACCTTATTATAATAATAATTCTCTCTTTCTTCATCTCTCCTTCTTTCATCTTCCTTTTCTTCTTATTTTCCTCCTCCTCTACCTCCTCGTCCTCTTCGTCCCCATCCCCCTCCCCAATCACCCTTCTCCCCCCCTCCCCATTATTATTCTCCCCCCCTTCCACTTCTTCCACCACCTCTTCCTCCACCTCCGCCTCTTCCATCTCCATCTCCATCTCCATCTCCATCATCTTTTTTCCACTACCACCATTAGTACTTACTTAATTCTCCATCTTCTTTTTATAACACCAACCCATATAAGGACGTATAAGGAAGGAATTGAAGATTGGTCTTATCACCTTCACTTTGTTTTTGAAGCCGAGGGATTGTTGCTTTGTTATTGATACTGTGGTTACTGTGTCGGTTGCCGATGATTTCTTTTTTTTTTAAGTTTATTCTTTGGGGGTTTGGTTGTTTGGTTCGTGTTTTGGTTGTTTCTTTGTTTCTTTGTTTGTCTTCGTTCGTGTTTGTATTTATCCTGTTTTTTTTCTTCTTCTTCTCTTCTTCCTCTTCTTCTTCTTCTTCTTCTTCTTCTTCTTCTACTACTACTACTTCTTCTTCTTCTTCTTCTTCTACTACTTCTTCCTCATCGTCATCCTCTTCTTCTTCTACTTCCTCCTGCTCCTCCTCCTCCTCCTCCTCCTTCCCATCCCCCCTTACCCCTTGCACCTCCAACCCTCAAAGACATCTTGTTGCTACCAAAATCCCACGCAATCGTGATGTAAACTTGCAATTTGTTACAAAATTGCTCCAAATGATTAACTCGAAGGAAATTCACGGTTTCTGTCGCATTGGACGCATGCAACACGATACGCCGTCCTTTCCTTTTGCATTTGCAAGTCAAACAGAAAGAGGGAAATCCCCTTTTACGCGAGGGTCTGCGCCAAGACTTTTACCCCTTTCTTGAAACGCGAGAGTGGTTGTTGGTGAGGGTGAGTGAGAGTGAGTGAGTGTGAGGGGTTAGGTGCGCGGGGGTTGGGCGAAACTGTGTGGGGGGTTCTTCTCTTTCTGTGTGTGTGTCTCTCTCTTTCTTTCTATGTCTCTCTCTCTCTTTCTTTCTATGTCTCTCTCTCTCTCTCTCTCTCTATCTATCTCTCTCTCTCTCTCTCTCTCTCTCTCTCTCTCTCTCTCTCTCTCTCTCTCTCTCTCTCTCTCTCTCTCTCTCTCTCTCTCTCTCTCTCTCTCTCTCTCTCTCTCTCTCTCGCTCGCTCTGTCTGTCTTTCTTTCTTTCCTCATCTTTCTGTTCCTCCACTCGCTTTCTATCTATGTTTAAAATCCACACAAAGGCAAAAGAGAGTCAAACCACGAAAAGATAACAGAAAGAAGGAACCAAAACAGAAAGAATTAAGAAAAAAAAATAAAGAAGAATAAATGGAGATGGAAGTAGAGGAACCTAGAGTGAAATATCTTCGGCCTAATGTCTTGAAAATTAGTCCCTCCGTCCCGCAAACACGGCAACCCTCCCCCTCCCCCTTCCCCTCCCCCTTTCCCTTCCTCTCCTTCTCTCCGCCACCTTCACCTTACCCGCTCTTCCTTCACCTTCCTGCCCCCCCCCCTCTCCTCTCCTCCCCCCTCTCCCCTCTCCTCCCCTCCTCTCCCTTCTCCTCTCCTCCCCTCCTCTCCCCTCTCCCCTCTCCTCCCCTCTCCTCCCCTCTCCTCCCTTCACCCAATCCCTTCACCTTCCTCCCCTCCCCTCCCCTCTCCTACCCCCTACACCCCTCTCCCTTCACCTTCATCCCCTCCCCTCTCCTTCTAATCACCTTCCTTCTCTCCATTCCCCTACCCCCTCTCCCTTCACTTTCCTCCTCTCCCCTCCTCTTCACCTTCCTCCTCTCTCTTCACCCTCTTCCCCTCCTCTCCCCTCCCCTCCCCTTCTCTTTTCCCCCTCATCTCCCCCTCCCCTCCCCTCTTCCCCCTCCTCTCTCCCCTCCCCTTTCTCTTCCCCTCCCCTCCCTTTTTCCCCCTTTTCCCTTCTCTCCCCCCTCCCTCCTCTTCCCCCCTCCCCCTTTCTTAATGCCTCCTGTGAAATATTACCCTTGTTCGGGGCCGATGCATTACCATCCTTAATTAATGTGGGAAAAGAAACACATGGTACTTGTATATCAATCAGACGCTAGCATTAAGCGCCCCTCTCCCCCCCACCCCCCCCCCCCCAAAAAAAAAAAAAAAAATCCCAGTAGCACTTGCAATTCCTTTGGTCGTTTTGTCTTGTGTCCATTATGTGTCCCTTTTTTGGTGTGTGTGTGTAAGGGGGGTGGGGGGGTTGGGGGGGGTGGAGGTATCTTTTCCTCCGGTGTCTTTGTTTTGCCTGTGGGGATTTTCTTTGTTTGATTTTTGGTTTTGTCTTTTTTTTTAGATATTTTTCGTTGTAGCTTCATTTTTTTAGTGTTTTTTTTTCCTCTGTTTCCTCCTCATATTCTTACTTTTATCCTTCTCTCCTTCTCTGTTTCAATATTTTCCACATTATTCCATTTTTTCACACTCTCTCTCATCCTTCCATTTTCTCATACTCCTCTTCTTCCTCCTCATCCTCCTCATCCTCTTCACCCCTTTCCTCCTCTTCATCTTCATCTTTCTTTGATCTTCTTATCTTCATTCTCCTCATCCTCCTCCTCCTCCTCCTCCTCCTCCTCATACCTTATCCTTCCATCTCCTCCTCCTCTTCCTCCCTCCTCCTCACCCCTTATCCTTCTTTTTCTTCTCCTCTTCTTCCTCCCTTTTCCACGGCTTCCGCACCCCCCCCCCTCCCCCCCTCCCCCCTGCCCGCCCCAGAGTTCACCATCCCCGGGTCAGTTTACGCTGGCACTTCGAGTTCGTTTAGTCAAGTTACCCCTTTGGCCCGGCGCGCTTGGTTACCTCGTCGTTGGTTGCAATTGGTTGCACGACGGAAGGAATTGTTTGATTGCTGTGTTCTATGACAAGAATTTTAAACACGAGAGATATCGCACTGATGTTTGTAGATAAAAGATATTTATTATGTATGTACGTATATATATATGTGTGTGTGTGTGTGTGTGTGTATATGTGTGTGTGTATATCTTTTATGTTTATATGAATATATGCATGTACGTATATGTGTATATGTATGTATATATACATAAAAAATTATGTATTTATCTGTACGTTATGTCCGTATATAAATTGTGTCTGTGTGGAGGAAGGGGGGAGGGGGAAAGGGGAGGGGGGAGGATTCTGAGTACGAGTACGATATCAAACCGATATAAGATCAAGATTACGAGGAGAAGAATAAGAAAGAAAAAGAACATGAAAAATGGGGAAAAAAAAACATCCACTCGCAACAGTACTCATTAATTAAGCCTATTTACACACTCGCTCAGACATCTACGAGTAGTTAATTAAACGTGAGCTTTAGTTTTTAGGAAAAATATTTATGTATTTTTTATTTTTCTTTCGGTGGGATTCTGTTTCCCCGGTATTCTCTTATTATGAAAATGAGAGATAGAGAGAGAGAGACAAAAAGAGAGAGAGAGAGGGAGAAATAGAGAGAGAGAGAGAGAAGGAAAATGGTTAAAGGACTTGTAAATTCCATATGTGCTGAGATCAGTTTACGTTTTTCTTTCTCTTTTTTTTCTCATTAAAAAAAAAAAATCTCGTTACGCTAGTTTAGGGTAATATTTTCGAAGCGGTAGGACGGTAGGCCTATTTCGTTTCCCCTCTCCCCCCTCCCTCTCCCTTTCCCCCTCTCCCCCTCTCCCTCTCCCTCTCCCTCTCCCTCTCCCTCTCCCTCTCCCCCCCTCTCCCCCGTCTCTTCCAAGCTTGTCTGAAATAGGTGTTAAGGTTGTCATCACTTCTCGCAGAAAATCGCACGCGTTTATAACCTTAATATATTTATTTACACTATCTCTATTCATTATTGTATCTGTGCTGTTTAATTATAGAT
>BOPN01001010.1:21602-26602 GCA_017312705.2 Penaeus japonicus
AACAATTATGATGATGATGATTACATTAGCTATAGCAATAACGATGTTGATGGGGATTACGATAACGGTAATAGTAATGATATCAATAACAATGATGATGATAATCTTAATGATTCCAATAACAATATCAATATCTAGATTAACATTAGAGCAAGAATAGCAATTCTAACGAAACGTGACTTTGAACCTCGCCCCAATTGGTCAGTGACATGTTTAAACACGAACTCATCACGCCCAGGTCATGTTTGGTATCGAACTTATTCGGATGGCAGATGGCTTTTTACATAAGTTTGGAATATTGTATATTTTTTTTTAGATATTTGAAAAGATATTGATTTCTTTTATATCATTTTTGTATTTTGTTTCTTTTCTTTTCTGTATCCGGATACCATGATGAAATATGAAAGAAAGGGGTTAAGAAATAAGTAACTAAGCCAAAGTTAAGCCAAGCGGAGACTTTCGGACGCAGTATTCGGGTAAGGGAGTTTCTTTAATGAATTTACTATGGTGTTGCGAGTATGTAAGGAAGTGTCGGGATAAAGGGAAGGGGAGAGTGAAAGAAAGAGGGGGAGGAAGGGGGGGAGGAGGGATGGAACGAGGTAGGATGGAAAGGAGAAAGAATGAGAGAGTGTGGTGAGAGAGAGAGATAGACGGAGAGAGAAGGAGGGAGGGAGGGAACGAGGGAGTGAGGGAGAGAGAGAGAAAAGAGAGAGAGAAAGAGAGTGAGAGAGTGAGTGAGAGAGAGTGAGTGAGAGAGATAAAGAGTGAGTGAGAGAGATAGAGAGAGAGAAAAAAGAGAGAGAGAGAGAAAGAGAAAAGAGAGTGAGTGAGAGAGATAGAGAGAAAGAGAGAAAGAGAGTGAGAGAGATAGAGAGAGAGAAAGAGAGAAAGAGAAAGAGAGAAAGAAAGAGAAAAGAGAAGAAAGAGAGAAAAGAGAGAAAGAAAGAAAGAAATGGGTCGGTGGAGAGGGGCGCGGTGGGCGAAGGGGAGGGCGCGAGGGAAGGGCGAGGGAGATAGGTGTGGTGGGCGTTGAGGGAAGGGGGTTGAGAGACTAAGTTAAAGCGGATATATCACCGTGTTGGTTGGCCCTAGGAGGGAGGCCCCCTTCCTCCCCCCCTCCCCCCCTACTCCCTCCCCATCGTGGTAATGCTTGGAGTAGAATCACCCCTTCGCTGTGCCTCCCTATCTCCTCTCCCTTGCTGAACACGACCCTTTTTTCCTTTCCTTCGCCTCCTCCAAGTCCTCCTCGACAAGTACTCAATCTTCCCTTTTTCCTTCGCCTCCTCCAAGTCCTCCTCGCCAAGTGCTCACTCAATCTTGCAACTCGTACACGTTATATTGCATGTATCACACGCGCAGTACTTGATATACGTTGCGTTGCACGTCCCATGATCATCAGGTGTCATACATTACCTGTGTCATATCCGAGTTAAATGTGACACAGCGGACGTATCATAATTTCCCCCTCGCTTGTGAAGTGCTTTGTACACACTTATGTTAAGAGTGTTATATCGGGCAACTTAATGATCACGGGTGTCGTTACGCAATGTGCACCTAGATGAAAATTGCATCATGTCTAAGTGGTAAGTGAACCAGAGCGCTTAGATCTATTAAATCGAAATAGGTCTATTAAATCAAAATAGATTTATTAAGTCAAAATAGATATATTATATCAAAATAGATCCATTAAATCAAAATAGATCTATTAAATCAAAATAGATCTATCAGATCAAAATAGATAAATTAAATCAAAATTAGGCAATACCAGCTCACTGTACTACCAGAAAGTGTATTAACTTAATAGATCCATTTTGATATCAATTCTTTCTATACACGGATCATGCTATCAGGTGTCAGTCTTACGTAATCTATAAACCGTACATTTATTCAGATTATATGATGCCAGGCTGTTTATTTTGGTAACTTGCATAACTAAGTGATGCATTCAACTCCACATGAAGTAAGCTTTATTGTACTTTAAACATAGGTAATATAGACTCCTGCATATCATAACGCATTAACAAAGAGTAATGTATAAACATACTATACATAACATACAGACCCGGATATGCTCTCACTTTGCTGTTTATTCATACTATACATAATACACTGACCGGATATGCTCTCACATTGCCGTTTATTCATACTATACATAATGTACAGAACCGGATATGCTATCACATTGCCGTTTATTCATACTATACATAATACACAGACCGGATATGCTATCACACTGCCGTTTAATCATACTATACATAATACACTGACCGGATATGCTATCACATCCCCGTTTATTCATACTATACATAATATATAGACCCGGATATGCTATCACATTTCCGTTTATTCATACTATACATAATATACAGAGCCGGATATGCTCTCACATTCCCGTTTATTCATACTATACATAATATATAGACCCGGATATGCTATCACTTTGCCGTTTATTCATACTATACATAATACACAGACCCGGATATGCTATCTCATTTCCGTTGACATACGCCCATGTCAGAATAACTTATAAATATATGTAGCGGTGCGTCGTCACCAATACACTGCTGTAAAGTCCATGGCGTGTCTATAAAAGTTTTAGTGCACCAAGATATTCAGTGTAATCGAGAGCGTGAAATGGTATCGTAAATTCTCCTTTGGATATATGTTATCGAATCGGTCGCAAGGAATGTTCCATGTGTCAAAGTTGATTTTCATTTGTACATCTCCCTCCTCCTCTTCTTTTTCCTTCTTTTTCTTCTTCGTTTTCTTTTTCTTTTTCTTCTTCTTCTTCTTCTTTTTCTTCTTCGTCTTCTTCGTTTTCTTCTTCTTTTTCTTTTTCTTTTTCTTCTTTTTCTTCTTTTTCTTCTTCTTCTTCGTCTTCTTCTTCTTCTTCTTCTTCTTCTTCTTCTTGTTCTTTTTCTTCTTTTTCTTCTTCTTCTTCTTCGTCTTCGTCTTCGTCTTCGTCTTCGTCTTCGTCTTCGTCTTCGTCTTCGTCTTCGTCTTCTTCTTCTTCTTCTTCTTCGTCTTCGTCTTCGTCTTCATCTTCTTCATCTTCTATATCTTCTTTTTCTTCTTCTTCTTTTTCTTCTTCGTCTTCCTCTTCCTCTTCTTCTTCTTCTTCTTCGTCTTCTTCTTCGTCTTCTTCTTCTTCTTCTTCTTCTTCGTCTTCTTCTCCCTCTTCTTCGTCTTCTTCTTCTTCTTCTTCTTCTTCTTCGTCTTCTTCTCCTTCTTCTTTTTCTTCTTCTTCTTCTTCTTCTTCTTCTTCTTCTTCTTCTTCTTCTTCTTCTTCTTCTTCTTCTTCTTCTTCTTCTTCTTCTTCTTCTTCTTCTTCTTCTTCTTCGTCTTCTTCTCCTTCTTCTTTTTCTTCTTTTTCTTCTTCTTCTTCTTCGTCTTCTTCATCTTCTTCTTCTTCTTCTTCACATTCTTCTTCTTCTGTTTCTGCTTCTTCTTTTTCTTCTTCTTTTTCTTCTTCTTCTTTTATGCATTAGATATCCACCTATCTCATCCTCCTCTGTAACTCCAGGAAAACAAATAAGCCACCAACATTGTAAAGATAATAGTCGTTTCTTCCTTTTTATCCCCCATCAGCTGATTTCATCCACCTGTACGCATTAAACGCAACTGTTAACCCAGCCTTTTTATTCCTCTATTTCACAACACCAACATCCCATCGGAAATTTCGTCCCCGCCTTTCCCCCACAGGATCTTCCCTCATCTGTCCTAGTTAAAGCGCCGTGTCCCTTAATCAAGAAAGTGTTGCCTCAGCTATCAGGGAGCCTTGTCGCCGCATGGACAGCCTCGTCCTAGGGCAAACTGGCACCGTCCCTGGAGACTCGCTACGTCCCCCCCCTTATAGGCTCTTCAGGGGCTCTCCTCGGTGATTAGCCCGGAGTCCAGACCCTCCCAGACTACACACGCCATGGCCCCAACTATGGAAAGAGTCGACTGTTGGTCTGGAGCACCGAGTAGGGGGGAGAGGGAGGGGGGGGTGGGGGGGGGGAGGGGAATATGATTTACTGTACATCCTTCCGTCGGGTCTAATCAAAGAGTCCCTTGAAGGATAGGATTCTAATGCGTCAGCTGTTGTGAGCGCCTCTGAACTGGGACGAAACTGAATAGCTGTCGACTGGAAAACGTGTCCGTCCGTCGCCGAATGACAGCCACGGGATCAATTGTGACAGGCCTGTTTGCGCGCGAATGAACCTGCTGCTCTCGTTTGGCCTCTCAACATCAGTAGTAAAGTTGATGTTCTAGCCAAGTGCGTCCGGGGAACAAATACCAACCTCAGCGGATGAAAATGTATGTATATGGGATACTTACTAGACAAAGTAGGATCCAGTATTCATTGACACAACACGGTTCAGCACTTCCTTGGGTCTCTCTATACGCCCCCTTTCTCGCCAAGACCTTCGTGTTTACCCACATATTTTTTTTAACCACGCCACGCTCCATTATCCTAACCCTTTACTTTGCCTCTTTGTTGTACGCCGAAATGTTACTAGGAAGTGGAGAAACTCCTCACCTCGCTTCCTATATAACGTGAACCATTTCTGTTTTAACTACGTACTTCCATACACCCTCGGAATTATTTCACGCGAATGAAACGAAAGTTTTTTTGTTTTTGTTTTTTTCTGGGCCATGTTCGCGCCAGCCAGCACAGTAGCTTTCTTGCCTCATGTATATTTAACGATCATTGACCGCGCGGTATACTCAGCCGGTTACCGCCCTACAACACCGGAAGAGGAACTTCCTTGTAAATCAGCATGGACGGAATGACCAGCTAGTATTGCGTGAACGATCACTGAGGGACAATAGATGGGGGGCAGAGACAGAGAATGGGAGTGAGTAATTGTTATTATGCATTGTCTTCTTAAACAGCCTTCGTACTTGCGATATATTTGTAAGAGATTTAATCTAATACTTTTATCTATGCCCTTGCACGTAGGATAACATCACCCAACCCTAAGAACGTATCCTTCTACAAGCAGGAAAACATGCGA
>BOPN01001010.1:44102-46602 GCA_017312705.2 Penaeus japonicus
CTCTCTTCCTCTCTCTCTTCCCCTCCTCCCACGCTCCAACTTTCCCTCTCTCTCTCTTCCATCCACCCACTCTCTCTCTCTCTCTCTCTCTCTCTCTCTCTCTCTCTCTCTCTCTCTCTTTCTCTTTCTTCCCTCTTCCCTCTTCCCTCTTCCCTCTTCCCGCGCTCTAACTCTCTCTTCCTCTCTCTCTTCCCTCCTCCCACGCTCCAACTTTCCCTCTTTCTCTCTCTCTTTTCTCTCTCTCTCCTCATGCTCTGGGAGGACTGAAGGGCAAGAGGGAGAGTGTATAATGAATTAAGCACAGGGTGGAGAGGGGAAGAGAGAAAGGGAGTGAAGAGAATTTTCTTCCATCTTCTTCAAGGCCGAAATGGGGAAGAGGAAAGAAAAGACGAAGGGAGTTCTCTTTCCCTTCCCTCTTCCATCTTCTTCAAGGCCGAAATGGAGAAGAGGGAAGAGAAGACGAAAGGAGTTATCTTTCCCTTCCCTCTTCCATCTTCTTCAAGGCTGAGTACAATAAAGGACGTAGAGGAGAACGAGAAAAGAAAGAGGGACTTATCCTTCTCCTTCTTCGCGCTCTCGAAGACCGAGTCAAGAGAAGGAAACAAAAGAGCGAAAAAGATAAAAGGAAAATTTCCATCCTCCCTTATCCCCATTTACCATCTTGAAGACCGAACTATGGATAAGGTGGATAAAGAAGGGAAAAGAAAAAAAGAATTCTCCTCCCTTCCTTCGTTATCTTCAAGAGGGGGGAAAATGAGAACGAAGAAAAGGGGGTAATTCTCCCCCTTTCACTCCCTTCTTCGCCACATAGAAGATCGAGATAAAGACACGATTTAGAGAAGAAGAAGAAGAAAAGGAATCCGCCTTCCTTCCTTCATGGGGGGGGGGGAGGGAGAAAAAAAAGTATGGATAGGAGAAGAACGGAGAAAAAAAGAAAGTAGGTACGATTCCCCCTTTCCTCCTCCTCACCTCCTCCTCCGCCGCCTCCTTCAAGAAAGAGGAAAGAAGAGGAGGCGCCTGCCCTCCCTGCCCTCCATGACGCTGGGCTAACTTCCCGCCGTCTTCAAAGAGCCATGAACAAACAAGATGAAAGGGAACGTTGTATTCTCCATTTCCCTGCTAACACATGTCGGAAGAGAAGAATGGCCCGAGAACCTTCGAGGCTCTTCTTCCTCCTCCTCTTCTTCGTCTTCGTCTTCGTCTTCCCGCCTCTCTCCTTTCTTCGCCTCTTTTTTGGGAATCTCGTGGGATCGAGGTCTTCATCCTGATCCCGTATCCTTAATAAGTAGAACTCTGGGGGCGTGGGGACGTCATAGGGAAAGACATATTCCGTAACGTTAATTGGAGAGAGAGAGAGTGATATTAAGAGTGAAATCAATTCAAAGCAGCGGTGTGTCGGGGATGTTCGGGACGAGATGTAAACAAAACGTGACAGAAGGTGATTATTTTCCGAGGCAACAGGCATGGGAAATTTGATCCGAAGAGATTTCGTGATTAAGTTTAATGGCGGTAATGTTACTTCCGAAAGAGGAAGAAAACAGTAAATGATTATTGATCTACCTAGAAATATTCGCAACGTTGGCAAGGAGAAGGAAAGAGAAACACCGTAGTACTATACTCGGCTACAGGAGAAATAAACGACATATTCATTCGCTTTTTCAGAACACCGGCACATCAATGGAAAAGAAAAAAAGGAAAAAAAGAAAAAAAAAAAAAAATTTACGTTCTTTCAAAAACATAAGGTACAACGTGTGTTGAAAACATGGATTACATATACATTTATACAGATGGAAAACATTGCCACTTGTCAACAGCTACACACATCCTTATCCAGAAAACACACACACATACGCTCACACACACACAACACTCATACATACACACAGAAGCTCACACACATAAATATAACACTCACACATACACATAAGACCACACACATCTATAAACACACAAACACACACACAAACACACACACACACAACACGCACACACACACACACACTGTACCAGTTGAAAAAGAAATACGTTCCAAGCTACATAAACACGGGACCCTTATACATAATGCAACAGGAAAGTCACTCGTTGCAAGAGGAGGCAAATGAAGTACAAAGTAATACCTCGAAGTGGCAGGCATACATGGGAAAAGGGCCTGTAGGCAAACAGACAATAGCGAACCGTCCGGACACACACCCTTTGACTCTTCTTAAGACGATGAAATTTTTCCTTGGGAGATTCACAATGGTGCATGTTCCTCGCTGGGTCAACATTCATTAGGCAAGTTTTTTAGAGGCGGGATTCAGGTAGACGAGATGGGGGGGCATGGGGGAGGGGGAGGGGGAGGGGGAGGGGGGAGGGAGCAGAGAGAAAGAGAGAGAGCTTGAGAGAGAGGGAGGCTGAGAGAGAAAAGGAGGGAGGAAGGGAGGTTGGGAGGGAGGGAGGGAGGGAGGGAGGGAGTGAATGAGTGAGTGAGTGAGTGAGTGAGAGAGAGAGAGAGAGAGAG
>BOPN01001010.1:64102-71602 GCA_017312705.2 Penaeus japonicus
TTGACCAGATATCGTGAAATTTCGAGTCATCCCTTATTATCATTATTATTATTATTATTATCATTATTATTGTTGTTGTTGTTGTTGTTTTCTTTATAAATCCGACTAAGCTAATATTCATCTAAACTAAACTAAACTAAACTCAAAAAAAAAAAAAAAAATCTTGAATTGGTCTGTTCAATAAACGTAGAATTTCTTTTCTATTTCCATATTACGTAAACGCATTCAATGTGATATTGAAAAATACAAATACAAAGCGGTACAAGACATGTACAATGGGAGTCAAACGTGAAAAATAATATCGAGTGTCTTTTTATTCTTTGTGTATCCGCTTACACCAGAAACCGAATAACCATAAAGACATGTTTTTTTTTTTTTTTCTTCTTCTTCTTCTTCTTCCTCTTCTTCTTCCTTTTTTTTTAATAGTTAGCGGAGTATCCTCAATGGAGTCCACGAAAGTATCTAAGACGTCAAATTACCCAAAAAAAAACAAAAGACGAACGATCGGATTACCAGCCTTTTTTTTTATTATCCAGCAATAGGCACACCACGAATCGTGCCACAAACTTTTCCCAGCTTTTGTATTTCCCGTCAGACATTCACCCGGGTTCAAAGTGAGCAATGGTGCATGCAACAGGTGTCATGTCCCCACAGTGGCAGAGCCTCGTCACACACGCACCACAGTCCGGTCGTCCATCACAGGGTGCCACCACACCGCTCGTTACCCTCACGCCACGCCCTCCAATGGCACAATAGCGTGGCGGCGTCACAATACTCTGAGAGAGAGTTACCTTGACTCGGTGTTATGTCATCATCGACAAAATCACACATCACCAGAACAAAAAAAAAGAAAAAGAAAAAGATAAAAAGTAAAAAGACACACGCATTCTCATTCTCACTACGCCCTGGCATCATATAATCTGGCACAATACCCCAGCCTGGCGCGGTGCCACATCCAGGTACCACAAAACAACTTGGCACAACACAGTAACATGTTTTGCTACCACACCAGCGGCAGCCACATACCGTCACCTGGCATAAATCGGAACTGAACTACCGTTTCTTTCATACCATGGTATGTTGGCACCTTATAGCACATAGCACAACATAGCATCGCGCTGAAAGGCAAATGGACACCATATCCAGTGATAAGAGAGTCGATACCATATCACAGGCAGATCATTTGCCACTCTTGCGCAATGGAATTTACCTGAGCCACAACCTCTCTGCAAAGGCTGGTGCCAGAATCTATTAGAGGTGATTAAAGCAATATGGAACCAGAGTAATAACAATATTAATGGTTATGATTGATGGCGACAAATGATAATGATGCTAGTTGGGATATCAGTAATGATGATAAAATGATTATGACACTAATGATATAATACCTCATGTTGATGGTGATATCAACATAATGGTCTTGAAATAGGAAGAGTTCTCCACATACACAGTAGTACAAAGCACTACACTGCGCATTTACTTAACACTACGGGAATTCCTGGTTCACCATCACTTGTTGGTACTATATCACAGTTCATTCACATCACAGTCTCGCACCATAAACTGGTACTATGAGATAACTGTGTTCCGTATGTCAGAAGTATATATAAAAGTCCTAGTACTATAAAACGATCTTATATGGAATTAAAACCATATTTGTCACCATATGTTAACACCATATCATCCTAATATAGTTATAAAGCAACAATATATCATCAAGCACATCACCTGCCATTCAGAATTAACTGCAGTAACGCCTGACATTAGAATATAACGAAAGGGGAAAACATCACATATATGCTTTTCAGACGTCGTATTATGAATAATATCTTATTCATATTCAGTTACGATGGAGAGCTAACATGGATGATTATAGGAGTAAGTTAGCATAGGATTTTCATTTAATGGCTGGTTAACTGTGTCACCCAGTGTTTCTGACCAGAGCCTAATAGGTTAAAGCCCATGTGATGGATAGGATGTGACAAATCATGGGCGCGGAGGTAATCAGTAAGTGAATCGATCATATGTTTTTGGCTAGGCCTAAGACCCGAGAAAATGAGATCTGGTTAGGCTTTGTTTTCTCATCGGCCACAAAGTAATCAATTAGACCTTCTTAATGCGGGTGATTTTATTGCCAGCTGTTCGACAGTCAAATAGTTAGTTCCTGGCCACGAAAATAGATCGAAAGGGATGGCTAGAAATAGGACCAAAATACCAAATCTCTCCTGTGTTTTCCTTACGTAAGTCTAGCCCCACAACCGCCCACACATGCCTTCCCTGTCGACCCACAACGCCCACGCGACCACTACTAACCTTTCTTGCCCATGCCGCCCATGCTAGTTATCCGTTCCTTGTGTTCCTTCTCTTTTATTCCTTATTCCCTCTTTCTCTTCCTAACAGCGCTTGGATGACCCTACAAGTACCTTTACAATTTCTTCTTTTTCTTCTTCATTCTCTTTTTTTTCTCTCTCTCTCTTTAATTCTTCTTCTTGTAATTCTTCTTTCTCTTCTTCCTCTTCACCTTCTTCTTCTTCATCTACTACTTTCTCTTGTTCTTACTCTTCTCCCTCTTCATCTTCCTCCTTCTCTATCACTTCCTCTTCCCTCCTCTTCCTTCTCCTCCTTCCCTTCCTGCTGTTCTTCCCCCTCTTCTTTTTTTCATTCTTTCTTCCTCCTCCTTCATTTTCTTCCTTCCCTTTCCACCCCCCCCCCCTACCTAACATCCACCTTGTCTTACCCAGACCCACCTCTCTTCCCCATTCATCACTCTCTCCTCCTCCTCCCCGCATCCACCTTCCATCCCCCCCCACTTCCATCCTCTCCTCCTCCTCTTACCCTCTTCCCCATCCGTACATCCAACTCCCTCTCCTCCTTCACCTCCTTTCCCCCTCCACCTTACCCCCCCCCCCTCCCCTTTCTCTCCCCCTCCACCTTCCTCTCCTTCTCCACCTCCCTCTCCTGCTCCACCTCCCTCTCCTGCTCCACCTCCCTTCCCCTTCCACCTCCTTCACCTCCCCTCCACCTCATTCTCCTCCTCCCCCTCCACCTCCCTTCCTCCTCCACCTCCCTACCCCCTCCACCTCCTCCAACTCCACCCCCCTCTCCCCTCTCCACCTCCTTTCCCTCTCCATCTCCCTTCCCCCTCCACCTTTCTCTCCCCCCCCTCTCCACCTCCTTTCCCTCTCCATCTCCCTTCCCCCTCCACCTTTCTCTCCCCCCCCTCTCCACCTCCTTCCCCCTCCCTTCCCCCTCCTTCTCCTCCTCCTCCACCTCCACCGCCTCCTCCTCCTCCTCCACCTCCCTTCCCCTTCCACCTCTCCTTCCCCCCCTCCACCTTCCTCCCCCCGTCCCCATCCTCCTCCTCCTCCTCCACACACGCCCACACTCAGAGCAGCGGCGCAGAGTGATCCACTAACTTCTCGCTTTTCGGCAGAAAGTTTCCAGCCGGATGACGCCCGCAGACATAATGCAATGCTGTGAAAACTCGACAGCATCGTAGCAGCATCTCTCAGGAGAGGAAAAAAAAAAATTCACCAGAATCTATCTCTATTGTTCTTTTATGTCATACCGATAATCCGTTACAAGTCTCTCTCGCTTGATGTAGATTGATTTAAGAAAGAAAAGGAAAAGGAAATGAAAGCTTCGAAGTGTATTTGTGAACCATTTAGTTTCGGAATTATGAGTTAGTTTCATGTTAGCTTTATGAAGCTAACATGAAATAAAATGAAAGCTTCGAAGTGTATTTGTGAACCATTAAGTTTCGGAATTATGAGTTAGTTTCATGTTAGTTTCATGAAGCTAACATGAAATAAAATGAAAGATTCGAAGTGTATTTGTGAACCATTAAGTTTCGGAATTATGAGATAGTTTCATGTTAGCTTCATGAAGCTAACATGAAATAAAATGAAAGATTCGAAGTGTATTTGTGAACCATTTAGTTTCGGAATTATGAGTTAGTTTCATGTTAGTTTCATGAAGCTAACATGAAATGAAATGAAAGCTTCGAAGTGTATTTGTGAACCATTAAGTTTCGGAATTATGAGTTAGTTTCATGTTAGTTTCATGAAGCTAACATGAAATGAAATGAAAGCTTCGATGTGTATTTGCGAACCATTTAGTTTCGGAATTATGAGTTAGATTCATGTTAGAAGCTGGGATGAGAAAGGGTTAATACCCAATTATCACTGAAAGTTTTGCTCGGTTGTGTGGCTATGAGTCATCGTATCGTGATAGCCTCTTGATCTAATATAGGAAGGGATCATCATGGTGACTTACCTGTGTTTCGTAATCATACTTGAGAGGGAGAACTCACCTGGAATTAAGATAGATATGAGTGAGTCATCAGAAAAGTAACGATAAGAATATGAATGATGATAATTGAATGACTATGATTTTGAAAATGACTATGATTTTGAAAATGACTATGATTTTGGAAATGACTATAACACTGATGATATCTATAGTAATATCTATGATGATAATAAAGATAAATAATGATAACAATTATAATTATGCCAATGATGATAATCAAGGTAATATTACATGTACATCCAAGACTAATTATTTCCTTGTGCACATCTACGTAAAACGATTTTTAAAAATGTTAATGACAACGATTGAAATAATACACATAAGGATGATAATTCGATGATTTTACCATTATGATAATGACTCAATTATATTACCGTAATAAAATAGTGATAGTAATGCTATGATGACTACAATAACGATTATGATACTGATAAAGATAATGATAATGACAATAACAGTAATTATAATAATAATGATAATGATCATCAAAACAATCATAACCATAATAAAAATTATAATGATAATAATAATAATAATGATAACAATCATATCAATGATAATAATCATAATGATAATGATAACGATAATAACAATATTTATAACAATAGCAAACTGTTCAAGAAAAGCAAGAGGGTCGTTATATGACGGAAAGTATTGTTAGGAATACTAGAATAAACTTTCCAAACTGGAAGGCACCACACCAGACGGCATCTGTTGAGGATGTTATCATAATTTTACACCAACTCTTGTGCGGTGTTTGGAAGGAGGTCAAACACCACTTTAGAAGACAAGGGGCAGATTGGGTCTTTATCTAAAAATACAAAGATAAAGGTATACAATTGTCTTCAACTCATCTAAGTTAAGTTACTGGACTCTTGTGTGGAGACTATCTATTGAGGGTCATTTTCACATTGGAGATACAGGCGTTTTGAGCTTCTTTTTTTTTTTTTTTTTTTTTTTTTTTTTTTTTTTTTTTTTTTTACGTTGATTAGAAAGGTGTTCGAGAAAGTCAAGAGGAACGGGAGACTTAATTGGTAAAAAAAAAAAAATTGAGGGAAATGAAAGGAAGATAGGAAAAAAAATAATCAAAGGAATACATCCCTTGGTTTATAAGGACGTCCTGAAGTTGTACAGAAAGAACACAGGAAGAAAATAGAATCAAGAACGAAAACGAAACAGAACTTTTGTTGAGACATCGAAATGGAAAGTACAGTATACGAATTACTTGCCATGAGAGCAAAAAGGAAAGGGAAAAATTCTATTGTCATTTAGCCGCCAGATGAGACATTATTGAGGAGTCGAAGCCAAGACGAAAGCTACAAAGCTTCAGGGTACTTCAGTTGGATATTAAAGTATTTAGAGACGAAATGAAAGAGCCAGTAAAAAACAAAAAAAAATCTAAAGGAAGAGTGAAGAAATTGTAAGAGACAGAAGCGAATGAGAACAATAAAACAAACAATTAACATCTGGGCCTGCGTCAGTTACCAGATACCTTTGTCCCTTTTCTAGATTACCGTGAAGATACTCAGAGGCAGGGCCAGGATCCTAGAACTAAGCTAGATTCTCTCCCAGCAATAGGCACTTCTGCTTACCCATAAACCGTAACCAGAAACTCCTTTCCTACCCACAGGAAAGTCATCAGAGCCAATTTTATTTACGCCAAGACCTACAACACTCTAGAGGATAAGCTGATGTAAGTACCAGTCGCTTGATCGGCGTCTAGAGCATTAGATACGAAGGAAAAGGCATTATGAAAGTCTATGTTGAGCCGGGATACACACGCAAGAAAAGGAATATAACTATAAACTTTTAAAGATTCTAAGAAAAATGACATTTGGATGATTCTTTGAGATTTTTTTTATACAGATGAGATGACGTAATGAAAATCAAGAGGGTAGATTAGATAATCTTTAAAGAGCAGGGAGATATTAAGCCATTAGTTCCCCTGATTGAAGCCAAGAACATAGATTCGATTACTGTTAAACGAACAAGAAAATAATTGCACATTATGAACGTTGTTGTCTCATTTGATTGCCGGTTAGAATAAAAACGGAGAAAAAAATTATCAAGGTTTAACGAAAGAGGACAGGGAAGTTTAGGTGTATATGATAATTAAGAAGAGATGAAAACTCCTTTATTGAGGCGGGTTGGTTTAGTGAGAGGACACTGTATACGGGTCACACTAACCGATTCATGAAAGAGATAAAAGGGTCCATGTATACATTGTTTGAAATGTGATAAAGAACGGGATATGTCAAAGATAAAAATGATACTTTATTTTTTCAAAGTAGAAAAATTATGATGTAAGTAACATTTTTATTATCAATATCATCAAATCATTGTTATTTTCATTATCCTTGTTATCCGTATCATTATTACTCTCGTCCTTATTATAATCATTATTATTGTTGTTATTGATATAACCATCATTATTATTATTACTACAATGAGTGTTACAATCATCATTATCATTATTATAATCATCATCATTATTACTATTGATTCCATTCCCTTGTTTCAATCTATTCATTTATTTGTTCAGATGATGTTTTTATGTAAATGTATCCCCTATTTCCCAACATTACAGAAATACGATAAACAAAGTAAACAAAGCTGCGGTAAACAAAAACAAAAATCTGTTTTTTCAGGCTTCTAGGAAAACATTTTTTATATCAACAACAAAGTAAACTACGGAGGTCGCTCTTATCACAGAGAATATTTAAGGAACGAAGTCCTCATATAGGTTTATAAATGGGATCTGTACCTGACATAAGAAAGGTTTCAATCCATAATTTAACCCCTTGAATCGAATCCGTGTCTCTGTCTCGCCTCTCGTGTTGATGTTTCCGTTTCGAAGTTCGTGATGATTCTTTTACTTAAAACTCAAACTTCTTAATGTTGCGTTTAGTTTTTGTTTTTTGTTTTTCGGTCTTGGTGAACAATTTCTGAACATATAAGCCTTTACTGAGCACTGGAACGAGTCTTGGTGGTTTTGCCTTTTGTTTTTTTGGTTTTTGTTTTTGTTTTTCATTCGCCGTAAAGCTTTCAGCCAGATAGCGCACTTCGGAATTCTTTTATTTTTACTTTCCCGCGCGTCAGTTTTGTCGACTTGTAGTTGCCATTAGAACATTTTAGAAGTTTTTTGTTGATCTTAAATTATTCTCCACTCAAAATCTTACACTGTAATAA
>BOPN01001010.1:76602-79102 GCA_017312705.2 Penaeus japonicus
GAACAAGTCGATTCCGTCACCCGAACATGTTTCCCTTCACTGATTGGCGCGACCCACAGATAAGACGATGAGGCCACCAAAGCGCGCGCGATTCGTCGAGAGGAAATGAGGCACTTCGGAAGAATGGAGTCGCTCTTTCTCGAACCTTGCTTCATCAGGACTCACATCCGTCAAGTGTGAGTGAGGGCAGGACGGCGCGGCGGACGAGAGAAGGGAAATGAAAGCATAAGGAAGAGACGTGAGAGATTAAAGGAGAAGGAAGAACCACAGAAGAGCGAGAGAGAGAGAGAGAGAGAGAGAGAGAGAGAGAGAGAGAGAGAGAGAGAGAGAGAGAAAGAGAGAGAGAAGAAGCAAGGAAGAGACGTAAGAGATTAAAGGAGAAGGAAGAACCACAGAAGAGAGAGAGAGAAAGAGAGAGAGAGAGAGAGAAAGAGAAAAGAAGCAAGAAAAAGACGTAAGAGATTAAAGGAGAAGGAAGAACCACAGAAGAGAGAGAGAGAGAGAGAGAGAGAGAGAGAGAGAAAGAGAAAAAGAAAAGAAGCGAGGGACAGACAGACGCAAGTGAAGGGAGAGGAAGAAAGAAAGAAAGAAGGAAGGCGCCCACGCAGGGAGAAGAACTGTCGTCGCCGAAGCGAGCTGATAAATAACTCTAAAATGCAACAAGTAACATCGATTTATTGAGGTACGTTTTCTATCCTTGTGCAATGCGAACTTCTTTTTTTTATCCAGATTTTGCGCCAAGTTCAAAGTTCTAAGTTGTGTGGGAGAACTGAGACGATTTGTTTACTTAGGGATATTATCTTTACTTTGCAGTGTTGTTGTTTTTGTTGTTGTTGTTGTTGTCTAAGTCAACCTTGTTTGTTGATGTGTTATCCCTGTGTGCATATAAATATTGCTTGTCGGCACACAAACGTAGTGCCTGACTGAATATGATTACTTTGTACTTTAGGACCATGTGCTTCTGAATATATTACGCTTCATAAATGTGTACTTCACTCTAACCGATTTCATATATCTGATAAAAAGATCTTGTGTCATATGATAACCATTTTTTTTTTTTTTCTTTTTTCGGAAAAGGTCACTCAACTTTGCTCCAAATTATGTGCATCAAAACATGGCTACATCGGACGGCCCCGCAAACACATCTAGTCTGCATCTATAATAATAACAATAAACCTATTATAATTATTATTATTGTTATTACTATTATCATTATTATCGTTATTATTACCCACCCTCTTTCCAAACCCCAAACCCAACAGCCGGCTCAGTCAATCCGCCCTGATTCATAGTCATTAACTCAATAAAGTACACGAGTCTGATATGATGAATTTTGACTTTGAACTTCCTCATGCAACGGATCCCGTCACAACAATGTCCACAAAGCTAATCAATTGCACGTTCATCCAGTTCAGCAGCCGCAGTTGAACACCTCTCCCTACCTCCCCCTGCCCCCCCTACCTCTCCCTCCACCTCCCTCCCCCCTCTTCCTACCCCCTTCCACCCCCCTCCACCTATCTCCCCCTGCCTCTCCCTCCACCTCTCCACCTCTCTATCCCTCCCCCCCCCTCTATCTACCCCCTTCCACCCCCATCCCCCATCCCCCAACCCCCATCCCATCTCCCCTCCCCACCCCATCAGAGTGCCCAAACCACGAATTAAAGCCAGCCAGCTCCGCTCAGTTCGCAGGAATGTTCATATCTTCACATCTTCATGTTCATTTTACGCGGTCCGCCAGTGCTAGTGAGGTGAAAATGAGAGAAAATGAGAGGCTCTCGGAACAGACTTGTAATTTACGGTGTGCGAAGCGAAGCCTTTGGGAGATGAAGTACGCAATGGGGGTTTTTGAGGTTGAGTTCGCTTAGATGTTTATTGTTACGCGCTGAAGTGCCTGGATTTTGGCACTCTTGTGTGAGGTGTTTGCGGACGGTTTTCGAATGGAGGCATCAGCGAAACAAGTAGATAAGGATATCGATAATGATAGTAATTATGATATTTGTAATGGTATTAATGATGATAAGGGTAATTGTAATAGCAATAATGATGATAATGGTGATAGCAATGATAATTGTAATAGCAAAAGTGATGATAATAACTGCAATAGAAAAAGATGATGATAATAATAATGATAATTGTAATAGTAATAATGATGCTAATCGCGATAAAACATCGAACAAAAGTATTGATAACAACAATCATAATGAACAGTAATAACGATAATATTATTAATGATAATGATAATGATGAAGTATCATAACAACAATATAATATAATATAACAATATAACAACTATAATAACGATAATATTATTAATAATAATGATAATGATGAAGTATCGCAAAAACAACAAATCTATCACGACAAAGCAAGATGTAGCACCTAATACATCTGCTAACAATCTCTTCACATAAACGATATTTCACATAAACAATCTCTTCACATAAACGATATTTCACATAAACAATCTCTTCACATAAACGATATTTCACATAAACAATCT
>BOPN01001010.1:96602-99102 GCA_017312705.2 Penaeus japonicus
TGTGTTTGCCACCATACCCACATATACGGATTAGACACACTCGTTTCACTATACCCATGTCTAATTCATTTCACTATACTTGTGTCTACCGATTACTGAGACCCTGTCTCTCTTCACCATAACCATGTCTACCGATTATATTCTATATGTTCATGATTTTTTTTATTATCACTCTACTTTTTAAACAACTGTTTCGAAACACCACAGTAGTAAGAATTATTCAGATCTTTAAAAGTTTATTTGTTTTCGTTACCATACTCGTCATCAAAGTGAATGAAACTGTGCAAGGTCGTTGCGATTTTTAATTTGCATAATCATGTTTGTGTAAACATTTTTAAGCTTTCAGCTCGCGATATTACATACGCCATAATTACTTTCATATAGTAAGGTTTAGCAAGAAATTTCCACGTGAAGAGCCATTTAATAACCTGGGACTTCAGGCGTTCTGACATCATTTTAAAAAGCGATTCTACAAAAATGGTATTTGTGCAGCGAGAGTCATCATCAAAGTCGGCGTGTAAACTGTAAACACCTTGACGCAGAGCATAAGTGAATATTTCAGAACCTGATATTAGATATTGGAGCGTAAAAGAAGGGGAAACGTTATAGGTCTCCCTCTTTTGGAAGCTGGAGTCAGCCTCATCTCCTGACATTCACACGCGAATAACAACATTTACTTCTTCCTCCGCCTCTTGCTAATAGTAAGTCGATCCGGTTAACTTCCATGTTTCGACATTTATTCTCCGGACTTTCATGTGTCAGGAGGAGAAAAAAAAGATACTTGATAAACAGATAGAGTGTTGATGAAGGTATATCCTATCCCTATCTATCCTGTACTTTATAATACCACGACATACATATATATGATGTGTTTAAGGTCCTGTCACAGTCGCATCGTTTATCCTAACTGTCACTATGTAATCTTTCGTAAAGATATAAGTTCTATATCCTTTCAGCGCCCTTCATACCAGACGCCATATCCTCCTGACTTCACCCTTCAATTATCTATCTTTTAAGTGTTATTGCACTATGCATTCTCCCCTCTTTTTATCCTCCCCGTTTGCAATTTCTGCATGTATCCTTCTTCTATTTCATGAAGAATCCCAGTAACCGCCACCATACAAGGTACTTGACACTATCTATCCTTCTCGTCCTTCTCAGTCATCCCACTCCCACAGGATTCTTCTTCCTCGATTTCTCATTATCATTCGTCTTCGTGGCCATCTTTTGAGCGACAGTTAACTTCTGGAACGAGTATTATTTGCTGTATTTCTCATAAGAGACTCATCCTCAGGACAGTTAGTTTGCTAAGGAAAAAAAAAACGAGTGTCTTTAAGAAAAAAAAAGAAAAAAAAACGACGTCTGCTCGTTCAAAGTTTTGAGTCATGATGTATATATAAAAGTTCTCCAGCCAGTCAACAGCACCAAACTTCTGCTGCGTCTCAGTCCCGTTGTTTGCAATTTAGCTTCATTGCAAAGTTATTTCATTGTGAATGTACGTATTAGCCTTCGAATGATACAGAATTGAAGAAATGAGAGGATTATCGCTTTGCTTCCTCGCCCAGGCCATCTGCCGCTGACGTCGCTAGCGGCTGGCGGAGGAACCGGAAGTGGCTCGATGGCACTCCTGCAGGTGCGGTGCGGCGGTGAATAATACACTTAGCTGATGGAGAAGGTCGCGAGACATCGGAAGTAAATAGGAAAAGCTAAACGGAAGAGGAAAGCTAAGCAGGGAGAGAGAAGACGGAGATAGAAGAGAGAAGAAAAAAAAGATAAATAAATAAATAAATAAAAACAATACCAAGAAAATAGATGGATAGGGGGAGAAAGAGAGATAGATAAATAAATTTAAAAAAACACAACCAAGAAAACAGATGAATAGGGGAAGAGAGAGAGAAATAAAATAATAAGGTCAGTCCTTTCTTACTTACTTAAAGACGTCTCTAAAAACAAGAACCGCTTCCGCCACTGCCTGCGCTTTCGATACCTAAATGTCACTCCCTCCAGAGCAGCAATAATGCAATGAGGTTGAGAAGCAAATAACACGAAAACCAATCGCCGATATCTGTCTTTTCCAAAATTCCTATTTTTCTTTCATGGAACAATAATTCCTCTCGTGGTCACAATACTAAGACATGCTGTAGCTGTAGCTGTGTCTGAAGTCTACACTGTATTCAATTCGGAGATTCTTCAAGCTGATTCTTTGAATAACACGAAGACAAAGAGAAACAGGAGACAGAATCGAGTTCACAGCCCACTGAAAGAACTCGAGTGACCCTTTGATGCACAGCGCTGTTCGTTAGCAAAACAGAGTCGAGGGTCGAATCTTTTCTTTTTTTTTTTCTTTTTTTTTTTCTTTTTTTTTTTTTTTTGGTTTTGCACTGAAACTCTCTAGTACTTCGAAATGATACGAAATGTGGAATCGTTAGTTTATGTTTATTATATATGTGTGTGTGTTTATATATGTATATATATATATATATATATATATATATATATA
>BOPN01001010.1:106602-109102 GCA_017312705.2 Penaeus japonicus
CTCTCTCTCTCTCTCTCTCTCTCTCTCTCTCTCTCTCTCTCTTTGTTATTCTTTTTTTTTCCAAATATGATAAAACAGCTTTGCTCAATGTGTTCTTTCCAGTCTAGATCGATTGTTCATATTAATTTCGCTTCTTATTCTGATAGTTATCATAGATTATTTCCCCCCAATTATTGCATATCTTAATATTTATCATAAATGTTCAGTTTGTAAGTGAAGACGTCGTGTGATTCTATAAGTTGCACACTGACAAATAGTTAATTGAGTTAGATAATGACATTAATTAAGTTCTTATTTAGTTAACGACACCGACTAAATTAGATAACGAAGCGTTAATCGAATTAATTGATAGATTCGATGAAGTGAGTGAAAATAGTGTCATTAGTATATTCAATCCGTCATCGATATGAGGAACTCAGGATAAATCACCGAGTTAAAAAAGAAAAAAAAAAGGTCTCCCATAAACACGATCCGAATCTAACAAAGCGGTCGCCAGGAACAAGGGACAGAGTTGGTGCTAAAGGCTGCTACTATTACTACTACTACTACTTAAGGCTACTATTACTACTACTTAAGGCTATTACTACTACTTAAGGCTACTACTACTTAAAGCTGCTACTACTACTACTACTTAAGGCTACTACTACTAGTACTTAAGGCTATTACTACTACTTAAGGCTACTGCTACTACTACTTAAGGCTACTGCTACCACTACTACATAAGGCTACTACTACTACTACTACTACATAAGGCTACTACTACTACTACTACTTACGGCTACTACTACTTAAGGCAACTACTACTTAAGGCTACTACTACTTAAGGCAACTACTACTTAAGGCAACTACTACTTAAGGCTACTACTACTTAAGGCTACTACTACTTAAGGCAACTACTACTTAAGGCAACTACTACTTAAGGCTACTACTACTTAAGGCAACTACTACTTAAGGCTACTACTACTTAAGGCTACTACTACTTAAGGCAACTACTACTTAAGGCTACTACTACTTAAGGCTACTACTACTTAAGGCAACTACTACTTATACACACATTTAAGGCAACTACTACTTAAGGCTACTACTACTTAAGGCTACTACTACTTAAGGCAACTACTACTTAAGGCAACTACTACTTAAGGCTACTACTACTTAAGGCAACTACTACTTAAGGCTACTACTACTTAAGGCTACTACTACTTAAGGCAGAGTTTAAAAAAAAAAAAAAAGGGTCTCCCATAAACACGATCCAAATCTAACAAAGCGGTCGCCAAGAACAAGGGACAGAGTTGGTGCTAAAGGCTACTACTATTACTACTACTACTACTTAAGGCTACCACTACTACTACTACTTAAGGCTATTACTACTACTACTACTTAAGGCTACTACTTAAGGCTACTACGACTACTACTTAAGGCTACCACTACTACTATTACTACTTAAGGCTACTACTACTACTAATTAAGGCTACTTCTTAAGGCTACTACGACTACTACTACTTAAGGCTACTACTAACACTACTTAAGGCTACTACTAATACTACTACTACTTAAGGCTACTACTACTTAAGGCTACTACGACTACTATTACTTAAGGCTACTACTATTACTACTACTTAAGGCTACTACTACTACTACTACTACTTAAGGCTACCACTACTACTACTACTTAAGGCTACTACTACAACTACTACTACTACTTAAGGCTACTACTACTACCCCCCCCCCCCCCCCCCGCCGCGAGATCTTAGTTCGGATGACATCTTGAAAGCTTGTGATCTTCCGAAGTTATTATCACTTTGAACCAGAACTTACACGAGGCAGACACCGACACTGCAGCCGTTGGGGAGGAGGGGGGCTTAAGATAACACGCCCCCTCTGCGTATATTATGGGCGTCGGCGTAGGCGATGTGGCGGTGTACTTTGGGCGTGGATGAGTGTGCTCGTGACGTGTGTGTGTGTGTGTGAGTGTGTTTGTGTATGTGTGTGTGTGTGTGTTTGTGTGTTTACGTGTGTGTGTGTGTGTTTACGGTTGTGAGTGTGTTTACGTGTGTGTGTGTGTTTGTGTGTGTGTGTGTTTACGTGTGTGTGTGTGTTTACGTGTGTGTGTTTACGTGTGTGTTTGTGTGTTTACGTGTGCGTGTGTGTGTGTTTGTGTGTGTGTGTGTTTGTGTGTGTGTGTGTGTGTTTACGTGTGTTTGTGTGTGTGTGTGTGTGTTTGTGTGTTTACGTGTGTGTTTGTGTGTTTACGTGTGCGTGTGTGTGTGTTTGTGTGTGTGTGTGTGTGTTTGTGTGTTTACGTGTGTGTTTACGTGTGTGTGTGTGTGTGTGTGTGTGTTTATGTGTGTGTGTGTGTGTGTTTGTGCGTGTGTGTGTGTGTGTGTGCGTGTGTGTGTGTGTGTTTGTATGTGTGTGTGTATTAAATTTATAATGTGCCGTGTTCCAGATAGGTATTATGTACAATTAAAAAGATGTTAAAAGACGGAGAATCGGTGCCTTT
>BOPN01001010.1:114102-116602 GCA_017312705.2 Penaeus japonicus
ACAAGTCCTTCACATTGATCATACTAAGCACTTCCGAACCTTGTCGGCTCCACGCAAGAAATCAGTGACATGACAGACAGCATGACAAAGACGCCATGTCAAAGCTATCATCAGTCCTTACGATGAGTGTGTGTGTGCCATCTCATCAGGGAACGAGCAACGGACTAGACTCGTAATATCAATAGCGTGTCGTTCGTATTTGTTTTTTGGTCCAATTTATGTCGCGTAGCTGTTGTTTTTGTTACGTTTTTTTTCTGCTGAATTTGTGTTACCAGAGAGAGGGATGTGAAGTTGGGTATGTCTGTGTGTGTGTGTGATTGCTAGCTTTGCTGATATTATGTTTGTTTTAGCGTGTGTGCACATATATGCAAATAAATGAATAATGTATGCGTGAGAATATATATATATATATATATATATATATATATATATATATATATATATATATATATATATATATATATATGTGTGTGTGTGTGTGTGTGTGTGTGTGTGTGTGTGTGTGTGTGTGTGTGTGTGTGTGTGTGTGTGTGTGTGCATGTGTGTGTGTGCATGTGTGTTCATTCATTCATCTATTTGTTTGTATGCGTCTATGTTTCCGCATGTGTATATGTGAGTATGAGTATAAGTGGCCCTGCATACACATACACATCCGTACACGTGTTACTTCCCCGTAATTTTCCGTTCGTGGAGACGGTCTGCACGCGCGTGAGCAGAGCGAGTGCGCGGTGACCTGGAAGTATGTAGCCCACAAGTAGCGAGTTCCATGGCTATGCGACGGCGGAGGCGGGACAAGCGCGAACAACAAAAAGCCCCCGCCACTTTATTTTGGGCGTGAGGTCGGGGCGCCAGCCAGGACTACCGCACGCCGCCCGCCCCACCATCACGCTCGCTCCCGCACTCTGCTCTCACACTCACACTTTTGCGGGGCGCGCCTCACACTGAGTCTCTCTAACTCATGCTTCTGCTGGGCTTATCTATCTCGTATATCTTTGGGGTTCGTCTCACATTAGTCTCGTCTCGTCCTCACTCTTCTGCGGGGCTCACCTCACACTGATCTCATGCTCACACTTCTTCGGAACTCATGTCAAACTGGTCTCTTGCTCACTCTTCTGCGGCGCTCACCTCACACTGATCTCACACTCACACTTCTTCGGAACTCATGTCACACTGGTCTCTTCCTCACTCTTCTACGTCGGTCACCTCACACTCACACTTCTGCAGGGCTCATCTCACACCGCTCTCACACTCACACCTCTACTCAGCTCATCTCACACCGCTCTCACACTCACACCTCTGCTCCGCTCATCTCACACCACTCTCACACTCACACCTCTGCTCCGCTCATCTCACACCACTCTCACACTCACACCGCTGCTCCACTCATCTCACTCACTCCCTCACACAGCCTTCACACTCACGATCCCGCGGAGCTCATGTCACTGCTCTCAAACATCACACTTCGGCGGTCCTCCTCATCTCTCTTGCTCCCCTTCCGCTCCCGAAATTTTCTAGGGGGATCCACGCGTCTCTTTTGAGTTTGGGATCTTGAGTCAGAGAGGCAGAGGCAAGGGAGGAGAGAGATGGTTGGGTGTACGTGGTACGCATACATGAATACACACACGCACACACACATACATACACCAACATACATACACACACACACACACAGACACACACACGTATATATAATTGTATGTGTGTATATTTATTTATCTATCTATCTATCATCTATCTATCATCTATCTATGTAACTATGTATCTATCTATCTATCTATCTATCTATATATANGTGTTTGTGTGTGTGTGTGTGTTTGTGAGTGTGTTTGTGTGTGTTTGTGTGTGTGTGTGTGTGTGTGTTTACGTGTGTGTGTGTGTGTGTGTGTGTTTACGTGTGTGTATGTGTGTTTACGTGTGTGTGTGTGTTTGTGTGTGTGTGTGTGTGTATACGCGTGTGTGTGTGTGTGTGTGTGTATACGCGTGTGTGTGTGTGTGTGATGAATTGATAGTGTGCCGTGCTACAGCTAGGTATTATGTATAATTAAAAAGATGTTAAAAGAAGGAGAATCGGTGCCTTTTAAATGCAAATGCTAGACGTCGGGTAGGTCTCAATACATTCCCCAATTATACTAAGCAAAGACTCGTTTCTAAAGCAGGACATATGGGTGAGACAGACCCCTCGTCATATACAGAGGAGTTGCCAAGGTCATGGAGGCCTTTGAGCTCTTTGGCCAGAGAAGTAGTAGTGTTGTCCCTCGTTTTCCTTTTCCTCCCCGCCTCCTGCGCAAAAACACTCCCTTCTGATTCGGTGCACGAGGCACTGACACGGCTAAACTATGGCAGCTAACGGCTAGTCGTAATTAGCTAGTCGCAATTAGTCTGTTTTGGTCAGTTTCATCGATAGATTTATTCATTAATTATCAGCAAATATGTTGTGATAGTCCGTAGTACACACAGACAAGAGAGCTCATATGATCTCCTAACTAAGTGTAGTCAAAGG
>BOPN01001010.1:139102-140119 GCA_017312705.2 Penaeus japonicus
TTGAGGTGGTGTTGGTTGTCGAGGGACCGGGGGCTGCTGAATCAAGGGAGGTTGAACTTGACTGGGAAGTTGTTGGTTAGGTGGGGAAGGAGGCAAAACTTCCGCAGTCTGCCTCTTATAGCTGTGATAGGCCGATGTTGCAGTTACACGTTTACTATCCTTCGCACTATTCAGATCTAACAAGTCGTCCAGGGGGAAAATCACATACATTCTCTCCCTCTGCTAGCCATGATCGCGTGCTAGCAAAGGGGACACGACCGGTACCCGCAGCCACAGCACACTGAGGCCGCGAGAGCACCACCACCACCGGCCCTCGCCCGGGCCTGCGCGCCAAAAGCGGGGACAGGTAAGCTCACCCGCTCTCCTGTTGTCGACCTAAGTATTTCCTCTCTTTCGCTGCACGTCTCACTCTTGCCTCACGTTATTTCAGCATAAAACGTCGGCCGGAATCGCCAGGACCCACGCTGATGGACCTAAACAAATAAGCCAAAAATGTACGGCGATAGTTTTATTTCTGGTTATGCGTGTATTGCGACTTGGCACTGTGTCCCCCGGCAGGGCCCGTGAGCCAGCCTTCCCCTCCTCCCGCCTCTAGTGTTTCACCTGACGTCCAGCCGTACGGCCGAGGCTGCTCCGCCGCCGTCGCCGCCGCTCCTTCATGCAGGATTAATGTCACCCGCACGCACGCACGCACGCACGCACGCACGCACGCACGCAGGCTGTTAACACGACCCGACCCGAAGCGGCGACGCCACGACAGACCGACAAATAAACATCTCTCTCTCTTTCTACGTATGTTGTCGCGGGGTTTCGGTGAAGAGACGAGGTCGCAGGACTCGCTTCCTTCGGTCAAAGGCGTCTCTAATAGAAAGATAAAGTGATTGAGCGTCGTTGCCCTTTCGCTGTGCGGGGAATCGCCTTCCTTTGTTTCAGGCGAAGCAGATGCATTCAAATAGGAATATGCTGTGGATGTATATTCATATATATATATATATATATATATATATATATATATAT
>BOPN01001010.1:147206-154706 GCA_017312705.2 Penaeus japonicus
GTAACAACTAATATAACTTTGCCTCTTTTACTGATTATAGATTTTCATTTAGTTTTCTAGAATGGAATGCGTAATGTAGTTTCGCATATTAGGCTGGCTAGATTTTTTAAAACATGTCTAGAACATGAAAGCAAATAATAATAATAATAATAATAGGAACTTCATCATCCATTAGATTTTCGAAAGAGCGTTACATATTTGAGTCTGTTGTTGATATTTGATATTGAGCTTCTTGTTCAATCGAATCTACGGTTCATTGGCTGAGGGTCATACACGTTCTGATTGGGAAACTTGATTCGAATGAATTATTAAGTTCTACTTGGGTGTTTGCTCGGTAATGTTGATTATATAGACCAATCGACACCTATTTTTTATTGAAGGTACTCGTGAATGGTGGATTAATGACGCAATGGGTTAAGACTTTGCTTCGCCATAGTGGGTAATGGATTTGCGATGCCATGGCAGTTGAGTTGCCATAGTGGGTGATGGCTCTGCGATGCCATGGCAGTTGAGTTGCCATAGTGGGTGATGGCTCTGCGATGCCATGGCAGTTGAGTTGCCATAGTGGGTGATGGCTCTGCGATGCCATGGCAGTTGAGTTGCCATAGTGGGTGATGGCTCTGCGATGCCATGGCAGTTGAGTTGCCATAGTGGGTGATGGCTCTGCGATGCCATGGCAATTGAGTTGTCATAGTGGGTGATGGCTTTGCGATGCCATGGCAGTTGAGTTGTCATAGTGGGTGATGGCTTTGCGATGCCATGGCAGTTGAGTTGTCATAGCGGGTAATGGATTTGCGATGCCATGGCAGTTGAGTTGTCATAGTGGGTGATGGCTTTGCGATGCCACAGTAAGCGAGGCCGTGTGGCATAGCGGATGAAGACACAGTGGCACCACATCGGACTGAGCAGAGATGACGCCACCATACATGATATTGATTTATTACTCACTTAGCCTTCGAGCGCCGCCCACCCGCCATGAGGCGCGCCCTTCCCCGCTCTTGCCCGCCCGCGCCCTCGAGCTGCTGTCCGCCACCCTTTCTCTCCCTTCCTCAGCCTCCTCCGCCGCCCTCGCCGCCCTCGACTCAGGCCCCCTTAGGTTTCGCCCCCAGGGCATGCTTTATCAGCCCGTTGCCCTTGAGGTCGCACTCCATACGTCGCCGTCTTTGTGGCCTCGCTCCTCAGCCCATGCCTCTTCAGATCATGCTCGTTAGGTTATGCTCTCGAGATCATGCTCTTGAGATCATGCTCCTCAGCCCATGCCTCTTCAGATCATGCTCGTTAGGTCATGCTCTCGAGATCATGCTCGTTAGGTCATGCTCCTCAGCCCATGACTCTTGAGATCATGCTCGTTAGGTCATGCTCCTCCCACACATGGCGGAGGTAAGGGCCTAGAAGCTCAGTACATGCTACTCGTGTGCACATAAGCGACTGTAGGTTTTTTGCGCTTACTCTACTGTAGATAGAGTGTGTGCGTTTATGTGTGCGTTTATATGTGTGTGTGTGTGTATTATAAATATTTACACGTCCTTGTATATCTCATAGGTTGAGTTTGAGAGCAGGCTGATGGGAAACAAAGGAGGGAAGCAAGCCAGGGGAAAAACAGTGGGTGGAAGAAGATTGATGACAATAGATGCAAGTTGAGACTTACTCCAGACGGGGAAAAAAGCCAAGCAAAAGCACAGGGAAAGAGGACAGGCACGCGCCAAGCAGAAACAAGACTAACTCGGTTTCAGTAAATCGAGTCAAAGCAGGCTTGCACAACAACAAAGGCAACTTGCTTTGAACCCGATAAAGGCGTTAACACACAACATATGCGCGATTAATTGAAAGTGATAAGGGAAGGCTTACTGGAAGCAGACTGAAGCAATACGTTATGTGACCTTGTTCAGGCAGGCGGCCGACTCTTTGAAACCGCCTGACGTTCAGGGATTTTTGGGAAGGATGTCGCCAATTTCGAAAATGGGTGGGAGCCGATAAGGGAAGGAAGGAATGATAAAAGGAAGGGACTCAAGACTGGAAGTGAACAGGATAGGAGAGAAATAAGGGACGCAATAAGAAAAAAAGGATAGGTTAAGAGTGGCGAACTATCCGTGCCTTCAAAACAAACAAGGAAATTTATAAGTTCGGGGATGATAAATTATCTGCGTGACAATAAAAGCAATACACGCAAGAATGATACACAGGAAATAAGGGAAATAAAGGAGGGCGTGGCGTCTAGTACACTAACACAGACATCTCTTTTAAAACAAGATAATCAAAAACTGAGACACACACACGGACGAGAGAGAGCACAGCAGAGAAACAAAGGGCCATACACAGCATCAGTACACAGCTCCATCACGTGTAATGGCTGGCGATTTCAAGCTGCCTCTCTCGATCTCTTTGATCCTCTCGATCTCGACCAGAAACTCTGGGTTTTAATTCCATCCTTCCGTCCTCTTCATTTTCCTCCTCCTGCCTCTTCCGTCCTCTCATTTTCCTCCTCCTCCTGCCTCTTCCGTCCTCTCATTTTCCTCCTCCTCCTGCCTCTTCCGTCCTCTCATTTTCCTCCTCCTCCTGCCTCTTCCGTCCTCTCATTTTCCTCCTCCTCCTGCCTCTTCCGTCCTCTCATTTGCCTCCTCCTGCCTCTTCTCTCTCTCTCTCTGCTCCCTCTCCTTCTTTAAACCTTTTTCCATCTGTCCTCTTTTTGTTTTTTTCTTTCTGTCTCTTTCTCTGCTTTCTCTGCGATCGCACGTTCCTTCGACGACCGTATTTCCCTCTCCCTTTAATTTCGAAGTGATTTGCTTGAGAGTCCAACTAGTCGCAGCAATTTTGTCGAGTCATTTACTTTCACGCTTACGAATTGCCTTATCATCATACACCGTATTCACAAATGATACACGATATCGCTGCTGCAATAATGCAATGAAACCTACGTCTAAAAATCATATAATTCGAACATATTAGGTATTCATTATTTCGCAAAAGACTTGGAAAATATAACAAGAACGGATTTTCCTCCATGAAATTTAGAATTCCACTCTACGGGACGAAAACCCCTAATACAGACACCGAAGTAAAAAGACTGTGTTTCTTAAACCTTTAATTAAGGTCGGAGTAGTATGCTAAAAAATGTTGCATCCGATGTAGTTTTAATTGAATAAACAAGAATAGCAAGATTTTCTGTAAGTCATCTCTGCACGAATGGAAACGGTTGCAAAGGAATGCGAGATGAAGTGGTAAATACGACAGTTAAAGATGTTGCTCTGCTTTCCAGATTTGCATGGTGCGTGGGTGGATGTGCTATCTGTTAGTGTGTATATATGTATATATATATATATGTATGTGTGTGTGTGTGTGTGTGTATGTATATATATAATATATCCTCCTGCCTCTTCCGTCCTCTCATTTTCCTCCTCCTCCTGCCTCTTCCGTCCTCTCATTTTCCTCCTCCTCCTACCTCCTCCGTCCTCTCATTTTCCTCCTCCTCCTGCCTCTTCCGTCCTCTCATTTTCCTCCTCCTCCTGCCTCTTCCGTCCTCTCATTTTCCTCCTCCTCCTGCCTCTTCCGTCCCTCCCTCATTTTCCTCCTCCCGCCTCTTCCGTCCCTCTCATTTTCTCTCCTCCTCCTGCCTCTTCCGTCCTCTCATTTTCCTCCTCCTCCTCCTGCCTCTTCCGTCCTCTCATTTTCCTCCTCCTGCCTCTTCCGTCCTCTCATTTTCCTCCTCCTCCTCCTGCCTCTTCCGTCCTCTCATTTTCCTCCTCCTCCTCCTGCCTCTTCCGTCCTCTCATTTTCCTCCTCCTCCTCCTGCCTCTTCCGTCCTCTCATTTTCCTCCTCCTCCTGCCTCTTCCGTCCTCTCATTTTCCTCCTCCTCCTGCCTCTTCCGTCCTCTCATTTTCCTCCTCCTCCTGCCTCTTCCGTCCTCTCATTTTCCTCCTCCTCCTGCCTCTTCCGTCCTCTCATTTTCCTCCTCCTCCTGCCTCTTCCGTCCTCTCATTTTCCTCCTCCTGCCTCTTCCGTCCTCTCATTTTCCTCCTCCTCCTCCTGCCTCTTCCGTCCTCTCATTTTCCTCCTCCTGCCTCTTCCGTCTTCTCATTTTCCTCCTCCTCCTGCCTCTTCCGTCCTCTCATTTGCCTCTTCCGTCCTCTCATTTTCCTCCTCCTCCTCCTGCCTCTTCCGTCCTCTCATTTTCCTCTCCTCCCGCCTCCTTCCGTCCTCTCATTTTCCTCCTCCTGCCTCTTCCGTCCTCTCATTTTCCTCCTCCTCCTCCTGCCTCTTCCGTCCTCTCATTTTCCTCCTCCTCCTCCTGCCTCTTCCGTCCTCTCATTTTCCTCCTCCTCCTGCCTCTTCCGTCCTCTCATTTTCCTCCTCCTCCTCCTGCCTCTTCCGTCCTCTCATTTTCCTCCTCCTGCCTCTTCCGTCCTCTCATTTTCCTCCTCCTCCTCCTGCCTCTTCCGTCCTCTCATTTTCCTCCTCCTCCCTCCTCCTCCTGCCTCTTCCGTCCTCTCATTTTCCTCCTCCTCCTGCCTCTTCCGTCCTCTCATTTTCCTCCTCCTCTTGCCTCTTCCGTCCTCTCATTTTCCTCCTCCTCCTGCCTCTTCCGTCCTCTCATTTTCCTCCTCCTCCTCCTGCCTCTTCCGTCCTCTCATTTTCCTCCTCCTCCTCCTGCCTCTTCCGTCCTCTCATTTTCCTCCTCCTCCTCCTGCCTCTTCCGTCCTCTCATTTTCCTCCTCCTCCTCCTGCCTCTTCCGTCCTCTCATTTTCCTCCTCCTCCTCCTGCCTCTTCCGTCCTCTCATTTTCCTCCTCCTCCTGCCTCTTCCGTCCTCTCATTTTCCTCCTCCTCCTCCTGCCTCTTCCGTCCTCTCATTTTCCTCCTCCTCCTCCTGCCTCTTCCGTCCTCTCATCCTCCTCCTCCTGCCTCTTCCGTCCTCTCATTTTCCTCCTCCTGCCTCTTCCGTCCTCTCATTTTCCTCCTCCTCCTGCCTCTTCCGTCCCTCTCATATTTTCCTCCTCCCCTCCTCCCCGGGCCTCTTCCGTCCCCCTCATTTTCCTCTCTCCTCCTCCTCCTGCCTCTTCCGTCCCTCTCATTTTCCCTCCTCCTCCTCCTCCTGCCTCTTCCGTCCTCTCATTTTCCTCCTCCTCCTCCTGCCTCTTCCGTCCTCTCATTTTCCTCCTCCTCCTCCTGCCTCTTCCGTCCTCTCATTTTCCTCCTCCTGCCTCTTCCGTCCTCTCATTTTCCTCCTCCTCCTGCCTCTTCCGTCCTCTCATTTCCCTCCTCCTCCTGCCTCTTCCGTCCTCTCATTTTCCTCCTCCTCCTGCCTCTTCCGTCCTCTCATTTTCCTCCTCCTGCCTCTTCCGTCCTTTCATATTTTCTCCTCCTCCTACCTCCTCCGTCCTCTCATTTTCCTCCTCCTCCTGCCTCTTCCGTCCTCTCATTTTCCTCCTCCTCCTGCCTCTTCCGTCCTCTCATTTTCCTCCTCCTCCTGCCTCTTCCGTCCTCTCATTTTCCTCCTCCTCCTGCCTCTTCCGTCCTCTCATTTGCCTCCTCCTCCTGCCTCTTCCGTCCTCTCATTTTCCTCCTCCTCCTGCCTCTTCCGTCCTCTCATTTTCCTCCTCCTCCTGCCTCTTCCGTCCTCTCATTTTCCTCCTCCTCCTGCCTCTTCCGTCCTCTCATTTTCCTCCTCCTCCCTCCCTCTTGCCTCTTCCCGTCCTCTCATTTTCCTCCTCCTCCTGCCTCTTCCGTCCTCTCATTTCCTCCTCCTCCTGCCTCTTCCGTCCTCTCATTTTCCTCCTCCTCCTGCCTCTTCCGTCCTCTCATTTTCCTCCTCCTCCTCCTGCCTCTTCCGTCCTCTCATTTTCCTCCTCCTCCTGCCTCTTCCGTCCTCTCATTTTCCTCCTCCTCCTGCCTCTTCCGTCCTCTCATTTTCCTCCTCCTCCTCCTGCCTCTTCCGTCCTCTCATTTTCCTCCTCCTCCTCCTGCCTCTTCCGTCCTCTCATTTTCCTCCTCCTCCTGCCTCTTCCGTCCTCTCATTTCCCTCCTCCTCCTCCTGCCTCTTCCGTCCTCTCATTTACCTCCTCCTCCTGCCTCTTCCGTCCTCATTTTCTCCTCCTCCTCCTGCCTCTTCCGTCCTCTCATTTTCCTCCTCCTCCTACCTCCTCCGTCCTCTCATTTTCCTCCTCCTCCTGCCTCTTCCGTCCTCTCATTTTCCTCCTCCTCCTCCTGCCTCTTCCGTCCTCTCATTTTCCTCCTCCTCCTCCTGCCTCTTCCGTCCTCTCATTTTCCTCCTCCTGCCTCTTCCGTCCTCTCATTTTCCTCCTCCTCCTCCTCCCCTGCCTCCCCTTCCGTCCTCTCATTTTCCTCCTCCTCCTCCTGCCTCTTCCGTCCTCTCATTTTCCTCCTCCTCCTGCCTCTTCCGTCCTCTCATTTTCCTCCTCCTCCTACCTCCTCCGTCCTCTCATTTTCCTCCTCCTCCTGCCTCTTCCGTCCTCTTATTTGCCTCTTCCGTCCTCCCTCATTTTCCCCTCCTCCTCCCGCCTCTTCCGCCTCCTCATTTGGCCTCCTCCTCCTGCCTCTTCCGTCCTCTCATTTTCCTCCTCCTGCCTCTTCCGTCCTCTCATTTTCCTCCTCCTCCTCCTGCCTCTTCCGTCCTCTCATTTTCCTCCTCCTCCTGCCTCTTCCGTCCTCTCATTTTCCTCCTCCTCCTACCTCCTCCGTCCTCTCATTTTCCTCCTCCTCCTGCCTCTTCCGTCCTCTCATTTGCCTCTTCCGTCCTCTCATTTTCCTCCTCCTCCTTATTTCTTCCGTCCTCTCCCTTCATTTTCCTCCTCCCTCCCACTCCCCTCCTCCGTCCTCTCATTTTCCTCCTCCTCCTACCTCCTCCGTCCTCTCCTTACTCTTCTCCCCTCCCCTCCTACTCCTCCGTCCTCTCATTTTCCTCCTCCTCCTGCCTCTTCCGTCCTCTCATTTTCCTCCTCCTCCTGCCTCTTCCGTCCTCTCATTTTCCTCCTCCTGCCTCTTCCGTCCTCTCATTTTCCTCCTCCTCCTACCTCCTCCGTCCTCTCATTTTCCTCCTCCTCCTGCCTCTTCCGTCCTCTCATTTTCCTCCTCCTCCTCCTGCCTCTTCCGTCCTCTCATTTTCCTCCTCCTCCTGCCTCTTCCGTCCTCTCATTTTCCTCCTCCTCCTACCTCCTCCGTCCTCTCATTTTCCTCCTCCTCCTGCCTCTTCCGTCCTCTCATTTGCCTCTTCCGTCCTCTCATTTTCCTCCTCCTCCTGCCTCTTCCGTCCTCTCATTTTCCTCCTCCTCCTGCCTCCTCCGTCCTCTCATTTTCCTCCTCCCTCCCGCCTCTTCCGTCCTCCCCCCATTTGCCTCTTCCGCCCTCTCATTTTCCTCCTCCTCCTGCCTCTTCCGTCCTCTTCATTTTCCTCCTCCTCCTGCCTCTTCCGTCCTCTCATTTTCCTCCTCCTCCTGCCTCTTCCGTCCTCTCATTTTCCTCCTCCTGCCTCTTCCGTCCTCTCAT
>BOPN01001010.1:167206-169706 GCA_017312705.2 Penaeus japonicus
CACAAAAGTAATTTGTTACCGTTTCCGGTCCTAAAGCCTCTTCTTGTCGGCTCTACTGTTACTTTTCCCTTCCTTCTTCCTTCTTATCTGTCTGTCGGTAATCCATTCTTTTCACTCACTTATTCTTCATCTCTCTCGCTCTCGCTCTCTCTCTCTCTCTCTCTCTCTCTCTCTTTCTTTCTTTCTCTCTCTCTCTCCTTCTCTCTCTCTCTCTCTCTCTCTCGTCAAAGTCAAAAGTCTCTCTCTCTCTCTCTCGTCAAAATCAAAAGTCTCTCTCTCTCTCTCTCTCTCTCTCTCTCTCTCTCTCTCTCTCTCTCTCTCTCTCTCTCTCTCTCTCTCTCTCTCTCTCTCTCTCTCTCTCTCTCTCTCTCTCTCTCTCTCTCTCTCTCTCTCTCTCTCTCTCTCGTCAAAGTCAAAAGTCTCTCTCTCTCTCTCTCTCGTCAAAATCAAAAGTCTCTCTCTCTCTCTCTCTCTCTCTCTCTCTCTCTCTCTCTCTCTCTCTCTCTCTCTCTCTCTCTCTCTCTCTCTCTCTCTCTCTCTCTCTCGTCAAAGTCAAAAGTCTCTCTCTCTCTCGTCAAAGTCAAAAGTCTCTCTCTCTCTCTCTCTCTCTCTCTCTCTCTCTCTCTCTCTCTCTCTCTCTCTCTCTCTCTCTCTCTCTCTCTCTCTCTCTCTCTCTCTCTCTCTCTTTCTTTTTTCACTATGAGCGCGTGAGCTCATTTACTAACCTGGTAATGATTATATAATCCATCTTCGGCACAACACTAGCACAACTATGATGAAGAAAATAAAGATGAAAAACAGTACTGATATAATTATATAACTACCCATTTCTTAATGGCTATTTAGTGTACACAACCGTATGACCCGCTGATAGTTTGAAGATTCCTGCAATGCGGTATTTTGGATCAAAGAAAAGGAAATGGTCAGTTCGTGCGCTCTGTATCAACGGCGGGACGACGACTAATGAAAGGAAATGACAAAGGAAGAACAAGATGCGCAAGGTATGAGATACAGGGCGCCTTTGTGATCTTTGACTGTGGATCTCTCTCTCTCTCTCTCTCTCTCTCTCTCTCTCTCTCTCTCTCTCTCTCTCTCTCTCTCTCTCTCTCTCTCTCTCTCTCCCTCTCTCTCTCTCTCACTCTCTCTCCCTCCCTCCCTCTCCCTCCCTCCCTCCCTCCCTCCCTCCCTCCCTCTCCCTCCCTCCCTCCCTCCCTCTCCCTCCCTCCCCCCCCCCCCCTCTCACTCTCTCTCTCTCTCCCTCTCCCTCTCTGCTCTGTTCTTCCCGACGAACTACAGCGTAAGCAGTATTGACAGCTTCTCTAATTGAATGCGAGAGATCGCACACACCAGCTGTTCCTAATTCACCGAGACTGGTGCGAGAAGTTGGCTCTTTTTGACTGCAATAATTACATCTTATCACGTTTTCTTATCACTCTTATCACGTCTCTTAGTGAACCTTGGTGGAGATGTGTGCTTTATGTATGATGAAGGTCGTTTCGTTAGTATATCCATTTATTATGCGTTTTTTTTTTTTTTTTTTTTTTTTTTTTTTTTTTTTTTTTTTTTTTAGGATTTCGGGAACATTATTTTCAGGTATTATTGAATTCGTATCGAATTCCGAAGAAACAGAACAAAACAAACAAAAAAAAGAGCGAATGTGCTTGATTCCTCTACTGCTTATCTATATGTCATGGAAACTAGTAAAAAATAGGAAACTGAAGCAAATTGAAAATGCCCATAAAAAAAAAACAAAAAAAACAGACAAATGACGTGACGGAGACTTTACACAAAATAAGTTCATTGTAAGGTGAGGCAGCTATACTTTCGGCATCATCCTAGATCGTCTTCAGGTTTACTACTACTCCTACTGCTCCTCCTCCTACTACCACTCCTCCTACTACTACTACTCCTATTATTACTACTCCTATTACTCCTATTCCTCCTATTACTCCTATTCCTCCTATTACTCCTATTTCTCCTATTACTACTCCTACTCCTATTCCTCCTATTACTACTCCTATTCGTATTCCTCCTATTACTACTCCTACTCCTCCTCCTCCTCTTACTCCTCCTCCACCTCCTCCTTTTACTCCTCTTACTCCTACTCCTCCTACTCCTCCTACTCCTCCTTTTACTCCTCCTCCACTTACTCCTCCTCTTACTTCTCCTCCTCCTCCTCCTCCTCCTCCTCTTACTCCTACTCCTCTTACTCCTCCTCCTTTTACTCCTCCTCCACTTACTCCTCCTCTTACTTCTTCTCCTCCTCCTCCTCCTCTTACTCCTCCTCCTCCTCCTCCTCCTCCTCCTCCTCCTCCTCCTCCTCCTCCTCCTCCTCCTCCTCCTCCTCCTCCTCCTCCTCCTCCTCCTCCTCCTCCTCCTCCTCCTCCTCCTCCTCCTCTTACTCCTCCTCCTCCTCCTCCTCCTCCTCCTCCTCCTCCTCCTCCTCCTCCTCCTCCTCCTCCTCCTCCTCCTCCTCCTCCTCCTCCTCCTCCTCCTCCTC
>BOPN01001010.1:187206-189706 GCA_017312705.2 Penaeus japonicus
AGAAAATTTATTGCAACTTTGCAGAACTGTCACTGATTTCCGGGGAATATGTAATGCGAAAAAATGTGTTACATATTTTGCATTTGTGGAATAATTCATTTTCTTTTTCTTGTTCTTTTTTGGTGTTACATTATTCTTCATCTTGTTTTCTCCTCTTCAATATCTCCTTAGTTCCTTGAGTGCGTTTTATTTTTTTTATTTTTAAGTTCTCCTATATCCCCTTCTTCGCTTTTTTCAATCTGTTTCTTCTCTCTTCTTTGCTTCTTCCTTCCTTCCTTCGGTCCCGTTACTATAGAAACGAAAATATGTTTCTCAATGTTGTTTTTTTCTTCCTCATCCGTGTCCATTTTTTATCCATTTTTTTTTTTTATCATCAAAATGCTTTTCTTTTCGTCTTGCTTTTGTTTTCTAGTCTTTTGTTGTATCTTTAACAACTTTTTTCTTTGAAGTTCCTCTTTCGCCTTCCTCCCGGCGAAAAAACTTTTTTTTTTTTTCGCTTTCATTTTTATCTTTTTGAGATCATTTGTTATTTCACTTTGCTCTATTATGTTAACTAATTCCTCCATTAACACTTCTTAAGTATAACAAAGAAAATTTACGCTCTTAAATGGCACACTAGATATAATTGACTTTATTAAGGACGATAGCATTAAGATTCAAGATAATGTGATCGCTGGCCCTGATTTTCATTTGATTACAGTACCTTCTGCTATTTGATATAAATATTCAAATTTTGCATTCCAATATCGAATTCCTACTTATAGAAAGAGAAGGATATTCAAGAAAAGGTATATAACTGTGGCAAAATAAGTTGGAGCAATAGAAAATGTGGTGAAATAAGCAATGATAACTAAATGAGTGATATAAAATGGAATAAAAGGAAAAGCCCCATGCGTTTTTTTTTGTTTTTTTTTTCTTTTTTTTTTTTTTTTTTTTTTTTTTTTTTTTTTTTTCTTTTTTTTTTTTTTGTCTTTTTTCAATCCAATGTCATCCCGCAGATTAACAGTAATATCTTTATAAAGAGATTTCACATCTTCATTAACCTCATTTATTAGCTGTCACCTCTTAAAATACGTTCTGATATCTAAAGGATATCACATATGTAACGAGATATCACAAATGATTATAATGGATATCAACACACGATACACAGCAAAACGAAAATACTTTGTACCAGGGATATCTTATTTCTTTAATGTTTACATAAATTCACCAGCTGTTTCTCTCCAACATATGCATATATATTCGCCTTATGATATATCCTTATAAAACCCATCGTGCCAGCTCTCATGATATCCCTTCATGGTCTAAAAATAAATGCAAGATCATATGAAATCTCTGAGGGTTTGTTTTTTTTTTCGATGTCAAATCATGACAGGTTTCGTGGCTTTTCTATATGTCATGGAATTATAATTCTGATACTACTGTTATTTTCATAGCTTTTTTTTCTTCTTCTTCTTCGAATGAGGTTAGGGATAACATTTTGACCTTTCTCGTGAGTTTTGGAAGCTCTATTGACTGAAGAACAAGGCGGTTAAACTTTTATGAAGTCGTAATTGGTAATAGGTCGTCTCCTTTTCGACCTTTCTGCCAATATTATCCCATTACAGGGGGAAGAAGAAGCTAAGAACATCAAAAGAAAGGAAAAATGGCTTAAATATTAGTGTACGTGCAAGAATATTAGTATGTTTACAGATACCACCATATATATCCATGTATAGAACAGAGGAAGATGAAATAATATGAAAATAGAAACATTATGTGTTTATCTAGACGTATCAATACCTATATAGCACAGTGACAGGTAATCATATTCAGATATATGAATACCTGTATAGCACATTGATAGATAGACATATTCAGATATTTAAACACTTGTAATTCACAGTACAGATAGACATATTCCGATTTTTAAATACCTATATAGCCCAGTGACAGGTAATCATATTCGGATACATAAATACCCATATAAAGAGAAGACTAAACAAGCAATTACTATAATATTTTATAATTTCTCGTTCATAGGAATACATGACAATTCACGCCAATCCATGCTATAGCGACGATACAGAGGAGCATAGCGCTGTTCTATAGCAGAAAAATAAAGCGATTGAGTATAGCGATAAAGTCTTTAATGCTATGTAGTGAGAACGGCCGATCGAAAAAAAAAATCCATGAGAATCCCACCCCCACTCAAAACAACCCCCCCCCCCAAAAAAAAAAAAAAAAAAAAAAAAAAATCCGCTAGATTTTTATCCCAGAGCGGAAAAAAAGAGATTCGAGTTCGGGAGTTTGATTGGCGACTGCGAATCCAATCGCGAACCCCGAATCGCAACGGAAGAATCGACGACTAAGCCAGCGGACGGACGTAGGCAGAGGTCGGATTAAAGTAACGGGGAGCTAATCATTCGGCTAGTCTCGGAAGATCAATATCAGAGACTAATTAATCCTCTACGTGCGAGCGGGGAGGGGGATGGGGAATGGGGGGGAGGGGGAGGAA
>BOPN01001010.1:204706-209706 GCA_017312705.2 Penaeus japonicus
CGACGAATCAATCGATTTAGTAGATGGAGGGGGGAGGGGGGGGGACAAAAGTTATGTTCTGGAAACTATTTTTTTTCTTTCTTTCTTTCTTTGAGAACGGATATTTGACTGTAGTGCAGAATATAGCTCCATGGGGTAATTGGATTGGTTCTGAGAAAGACATCATTGAGGAATGAAATCTTTTCCTTTTTCGAGAAGAGGCTTGAAATATGGCTTCCGTAATATTCCATTTTGCCTTTGTTCTCCGTTGCTGCCTTGTAATCACTATATTTCTTTTAGACAGTTTTGACTATATAGCAAAATGCTGTTTTATGCATCATGGATCTACAAGAAAAAAATGGCAACCGTTTGTCAGTTTTGGATGGTAACTGCGCTTGTTACTTGACATAAGGATCAACGCTTATTAAAATAAGCATCGAATCAACTTTGAGAGATAGTGACCTCACTCCAGGATTTAGATTATGATTAATGAAAGCAAAGTGTTTAGTGGGAGCAATATTCTCCAATACCGCTCAAAGAGACCATGCAACGTATCCCATAACAAAGACCTTTTGGAATCTGCTGTTGAAACCCATGGGTTGCACACTGCCAAGAAGCTGCAAGCACTTGTTACCCTCTCAAAAGGTGTTTAATATAAGCCTTGGTCATCTTCGTTTTAGCAAAACAATCGATTTGTTAATTACTAGTGTCTAGAATTTATATTTTAAGATAAAATGCGGATTGTTATATACTGTGATCATTTGTTTCCTTTACGGTGAATAATAGCTATATTTTAGGCAACTGTGAGTCAAGAATTAGCTATTAAAGTTTTTGCTTACCCTCCATATGCTGGATATTTAGGGCTCCGAGGTGACGTCAGAAATGGAGAACCCGCTAAGTTCGCCCGTCTGGACAGAGCCTCCTAAGCGAAACATCTAGTGCTTCACTTCTTTTAGATTATATTCCATAGGTAGGTTGAGAAATTCTTTGCTCCGGATTTTTCGCTGAATCTACAATTAAATTTGTTCTTCCTTTTCATTGGGTTACTACAATTGGTCTTATTTGGTATTTGAAATCATTTGATAATTCAATATTGCTCTGATCATTCTGTTCTAGCCCCATCCATCATCTGAGCTGGACTCCAGTAGGAAGGAACAGAAAATAAGAAAAGTTACAGTTGTTCACTAGTTTTGGGTTGAACTGTATGTTATTTACCATCTTTCTGGGAAAAAAAACTATTCCCAATTGTCTGTTTATCTATGACAATATTCCAATGTTGAACTTTACCACAACAGTTTGGGTATCTTATTTAAAGGTAATATTTGTATAAATCTAACCATAACCGTTTCATTTGTTCATGGTTTTGAAATTTTATCCGACTTCAAAAAAACAGTCTAATACCACACCTCATACACAACTCTCTTAATTAAGTGATGCAAACAGACTATAAACTGACCACACTATCATGATCTGCAACAATATCCTCAGCAAATAAGAGAAAAAAAAGGGCTGCAATTCTTCCACACTTCATGGTAGATGTCAACAGAGAGAGCAAGGAAAATTAAGTAGCAGAATCATCACAATTTTATTAAGAAGAAAACCTCTTACATACATCTGCGCATTGAAGCATGATGTGGAGCATTGTGGAGGGAAGGATACTAGAGCATTGATAAGAAAGGTCATAAGATGCCGAACCTAACTTGTAATCTACTTCACATGAATAACAGAGGATAAATGAAATGTACAATGGAAAGATACTGAAAGCCTGAAAGGAGAGCTGAAAAGAAACCTAGCTTTGAAAACACTAGTTCCATACAGGTTGTGTATAAGGAGAGACAAGAGCATCTAGTTTAGTACACAGGAAATTTGTTTCATAAAAGCTGGAGTGTGAGACCATGTGTCAAGTAGTACTTAATTCATAAGTAAGGCATGGAATGGGTTAACATCAAACTGGTAGGGCTAAATCTGCCAGAATAAAAAAAAAAGAGAGAAACTTGTTCATGCTGTAAAATTTAAGGTTCAAACCCATGTATAAATATAACTAACTTCAAAGAAGACCAATTATGAAAGACACCTAATTTTTTGATACTCACTTGCACAACCTACATGAACAAGCTCAATGTGGTGCCACATTTCGAAGCCACAAAAATGAAATTTATAAATAAGCCTGCATCTTTACCAACTGTTTGACCCTATGATAGCACCACATATGTAATAAAGATATTTAGGATTGAATTGGTTGGCATAATAAGGATATGAAAGAAAATCTGGGCCTTATTCCAATACACTTTTTCTATAAGAACATGTGACAAAAATTATACATTACATTATACATTTTCACATCAGCCTTGATCAAAATTATTTCAGTAGCTAAGCTTTCACTAGACAGATATTTTTATTTTCCGATATATAAAACGTCCTCAAAAGGGAAATACAAGATATGTCCCTGAATGGACCAGCAACACTTACACAGATATATCACCATTTTCATATTACAATTCATGCAGACCCAGTAAATATTCACAACAAAGTGATGAATCATTTTTATCTATATTCATAAAACTGAAATTGCGACTTCAATAAATCTGACAAGTATTATTCATTCCACAAGTGCATATTTATCTTTATCCATATAGCTCGGCAATCTTTAGCCAGTAATACGACCAATTTAATAACAAACGAAACCGTTCCTCCTACCGAAGAGCTCGCTTTCCTACGCAATAACCGTTTTCACCCAAAATAAGCTTTTTACATTCAACCTTTGAAAATATGAATATAATGCTTATTTCCACTACTTCTATTGACTTACAACTTAATGTGTTGATCCCATACAGATGCGATTTCACCAATTATCCTTGTGACCATTGCAGCAGATGTTGTGAACAGTGATTAGTGTCGACTTGTACCATCTACTGTCTGAGCAAAAGCTATGTACAGATACAATAAGGAACACATGCAATTTCTACAGCTCATGGGATGTGCACCACAAAGAACTACCCACTCAGCATCTTTTATTAATTTACTTCTCAAAAGTATAGTCACTCTTTGTGTACCTAAAAATAACGGGGAAAAAAAATAATATACAATGACATAATCGTGGAAATATCAGTCCCAGCTGCAGAAAGGAGACTTGCACTATCTCATTCTGCAGCATAACAAATAAAAATTACTAACCAAATCATAACATTTGAACACTGAATGAAGACCATCCTTCAACATAATCGATATACAAAATCCCTTAATAAGAATATATAAGTCTGCCTATACATTCATGAAATACAGACCACTCTATGTCTAAATCATGCTGTCTATGGCAGAATTGACCTAATTTATGATGTCTGAAATGCCAAGATGAAATAGAAATGGATAATGTACATTTAAATTTCATCAGGAAATGAATGATAAATATAGCCCAGAGGCGATTAAATATCTGACACATTTTCAATATTAATCTACTCAGGGGAACTTTCAGCTGTGTCTGTTACAAAAAAAAAAAAAAAAGTACAATAACAAGAAAAAAATAAATAGATAAATAAACAAACTTTCCTAATATGTTATAAATTTGTGAAGTTCAAACCTCCTCAACGGTTTAAAAGCCCCAAAGCATAGATTCACTGGGTGTATATATTGCAAATAATGTTGTTCATGAGACTCAAGTGGATACATTTTCCAACAAAACAAAAATGGTTAGCAACGAACTTCCCATCAGAATATCAACCTTCATTGCAATAATCACAGATTACTGAAGTTCAATTCAGTCGACTTTCGGCAAACCATATTTTGGCCATAACACTTGAGTACAAAATGACTAGTCTACTATACCTTATGCTTAGAAGAATTCAGGAAAAAAATATTTCCTTTGCAGTTTTTGCTTAAATTTCAATATCATCCTCCACTTCCTAAAAAAGCCTACTAGTATTGCTACATAAAAGGCATACAAAGATCTTAATGACTTCCTTTCGACATAAGTAACTCCCGTCACTCATGTCAAAAGCTTCGCTACCGTCGACACTCACGCTATTGACCAGAACTATCAGCACGGACAAGTAATCCTCGTAACTGAATGGAGGAAATCCCAATCAAAGTAAATCCCAGTGTGTTACTGAAGAGACATTATCATTCAACCTGAAATCCTTTTTTTAAAAATATTAAGACAAGAACAAATCCAGATGTGATTGTGCATCCTCGTTCGCCGCGGAAACGGTTCGGACATTAACCAAGTCTTTCCTTAATTTTTGTAATAGCGTCCATGAAGGGATCATACCCAAAAGAACACAGATCCCCAACTCATATCATCATTACACCTAATCCCCAACTCCGGAAAGGTAAGATATTAAATGACATATATAAATCAAAGCATCTTTATACACAAAAAGAAAGACAATCTAGAGGCTGAATTACTTGCATTACATATATTTGTGAGTAAAGGCTGTCTCATCTACCTATTTTGATAAAATCAAGGTAAGAGAGTTCTGTCTTAGAGTAACCTTGTTTGTGGGCAGCTTACTTCATATATGCTTAATGAAGGAATCTGTTAAAAAAAACTCTTAGGGAATTATAGGTTTATACCACCATGAAAACTTTTTATCCTGTTAAATCCATGCATATGGCTATATCATAACTCATTTTAGCAAAAAAAACAAAAAAAAAATTAATCATAATCATAAACCTGAGAAGATAAATATGTGCGTATTGAAAGGTACATATAGGAAAAGTTACACAACAGTAAATATGTTGTAAATCATAAGTAACAACAAAAAAAAAAAGGATAACGATAAATCATAAACACATAAGAACTCTAATACATCTAGAAATTGTGCGTTACTTCCCACACTGACAAGCAACTGAAGTATAAACAAAGACCTCTTGATGAATCTCAGCCCATAGCAAAGTCTGTTGAACGAAATGACAGCTGATGCACCCCACTATTGCTTTGGCCAATGTGTTCCTTTCTCCAAGCACCCTAATCATGAGTATTTATAATTCTCATACAGTTATAAAACAGCTACTTTTCTCATTAC
>BOPN01001010.1:212206-229706 GCA_017312705.2 Penaeus japonicus
GGAGAAGGTGGTGGTGGTTCAGCATCACCAGCCTTGTCTGGAGTGGGTGGCGGAGGTGGGAGGTCATGCTCGTGGGGCTGAACGTGTCGCCCTGGTCCTGGCGACATGGATGGGCCTCTAGACAGACCTGGATGAGACACCTGCTGCTGAAGATGGAAAAAGAGGTCAGTCAAACCATGCATAGTTACAAAAATAAAGTAATGATTCCCACGAAGGCAATCTTCAAGGATAATGTAAGAGCAAATGGTTACTCATTTCAGCAATCAAAAATCTGGATTAACTTTATTTTTCCACAACTGCTTTTCTTAGTGGAACACATCTGATAAGTGGGTAGTATGAAAATAAAGCAATTTTCAGTATCAGCGAGAAATTCCACACTGCGAATTACAGTACCTGTGGCCCTGGTGGAGGTGGAGGAGGAGGTAGACACTCTCTGCCTTGAGAGGGCCCGCGCAAGCGTGTTGGGGTGCCACTGTGGGAACCTCCTGGTGGTGTGGGCGTATTGTTGCCACTTGGAGGTGCAGGCGGCGGCTGCAGGGGCCTGTTTGATGGTGGTCGCTGCGATGAACTTCGACTAGGTGTACTGCCTGCAAAGACCATTTTCCTCTCCTTGAACTCTCCATCACATTCAAACCAGTGATTCACTTTCAATATTTTTTCTAAAAATTTCTGTATGTTAACTTTTAAGTTATTTAATATATAAAGTTTATACGAACAATTTAACACATAAAATAGTAAGATATGCTATAAATATTTATATCATAGAAAAATTATCCAGATCATTAAAATAAACAGTTGCACTCTAAGACTCATAAAACCAAAATTTTAAAATCACAAGTGCAAAATCTCTTAAACTCTCAAACTTCTGAGCTGTTCTCAAAAGTGGTCTATGGGAAGTTGAGAGTGAACTCAAATGAAGAGAGATCCTAACCCTGTGATCCAGCTCCATCTGGTGTATAGGGAGGTGGTGGGTACCCTGAATACTGATCCTGGTAGGGAGGTGGGTATCCAGAGTGATCTGAAGCTGGGACAGTCTGAGCCATCTCCTGGGTCGGGGAATATGCCTGGGGGTGGGAGTTTGTCCCATACACAACCTCCTGCTTCGAGAGAGAAATAACAGTTGCAAAATGCCTCACCTAGGATGCTGATTTCACACATGATAGGAGGAATATCTGAGAGGGTTATGTTGTCTATAAGTTTGGGTGTCTAAAGCATGTATACGTCTGTGTGTAAGCCTGTAAAAATAAGTATGTGTTTATGTAAACCTATATGTATTCTCCCTCTTTACACATATGTATATATGTGTGCATATGCATGTGCATGTTCATGTATGTGTGCACATGCATGTTCAAGAATGTGTTTGTGAATTGGTGGGTATGTGAATGGGTGGGTGTGGACATGGGTGTGTGGACGATGGGTGTGTGGATGGTGGATGTGTGGACATGGGTGTGTGGATGATGGGTGTGTTGATGATGGGTGCGTGGATGATGGGTGTGTGGACGATGGGTGTGTGGACGATGGGTGCGTGGCCGATGGGTGCGTGGACAATGGGTGCGTGGACAATGGGTGTGTAGGGTGTGTGGACGATGGGTGTGTGGATGATGGGTGTGTGGACAATGGGCGTGTGGACAATGGGCGTGTGGACAATGGGTGTGTGGACAATGGGTGTGGATGTTGGTGTGTAAAATTTTAGTGTATGTAGGCATTTGTACCAGACTGGAAACTTTTGTGTGGGAACAATTTCACATCTAGTTTTTAAACTGCATTTGGTGAAGGTTCTTGAAATTTTTAACATGGAAATTTTTTAATAGGAAGCTTCTGCAGAGAAGTCTAAAAAAGATGAAATACAAGAATTCCCACTTCACTGATGTATAAACACTGGATGAAAGACGTAAAGTCATACCCCAAAAGAATAGTCTAAGTTATCCATATTAAAAACTACCACCTCAGAACAATTGAAACTGAAATAATTGTGTATTGAAGTAGACAAGATTTTTCTTTTTTTTATCCTGCATGAACATGAAGCTCTGGACTTCAATCCATTCGGAGAAACTGTAATATATTACATATTTTAGAAAACCTAAGCTTGCGCAGTCATTATAATTACCGAGAACTTATGCATGGCCAATTTGTAAACCTGTGCAGAAGAATGTGCAAGCAAATTATTGTGCAAGTGCAGAATAGATTCCAGCCTTGTATCTCAATGGATGGGCAAATGTAGGTGTACATGTCCATGTGTACGTGATAGTTTGTGTGTATTTGTGAGTTTGGGTGTAGGTATAGATATAGGTGTAGGTGTGGGTGTAGGTGTAGGTTTGGCTTTAGGTGCAGGTGTAGGTGCAGGTGTAGGTGTAGGTGTAGGTATAGGTGTAGGTATAGGTGTAGGTATAGGTGTAGGTATAGGTGTAGGTATAGGTGTAGGTATAGGTGTAGGTATAGGTGTAGGTATAGGTGTAGGTATAGGTGTAGGTATAGGTGTAGGTATAGGTGTAGGTATAGGTGTAGGTATAGGTGTAGGTATAGGTGTAGGTATAGGTGTAGGTATAGGTGTAGGTATAGGTGTAGGTATGGGGGGTGGGGGGTATAGGTGTAGGTATAGGTGTAGGTGTAGGTATGGGGGGGGGGGGGGGGGGGGGGTGTAGGTGATGGTGTGGGTTTGGCTTTTGGTGTGGGCGTTGTTTTGGCTTTTAGTGTATGTTTGGGTTTGGGTTTGGGTATGGCCTTCGGTTTAAATTTGTGTGTGGATGTGGATGTGGATGTGGATGTAAGTATAGGAATTTGTGTAATTGGATGTTTCTAATCCCCTACCCTATTCATTTATCTAATTCTTTGATTCCATTTTCCATTTTTTTTAAGATTTCATCAGTATTTCAACAATAAAATTTGTTCACACTGTATCCATAGGGAAAAAAATGTGCAACAATCCTTTAAAAAAAAAACAATAAAACTACAGAAACTTACTATAAAATAGTTGGCAACTAAAATTCACATGCTGTATCCTAATTATGTTTACAAAAAAATATAAATACATAAATAACAAAGACTGAACAAAGTCATACTATCAAAAGGCGCATTCATGCATAATTGTCTGCATGTCTCTGGATGTTAACCCGTTGCATAGGAAAAAGAGAAGAGGAACTGAGTCTTCATCTTTGCCATTAGTCTTCATGAAATCAGCTAACTGCTACAATAAATGCTTAAATTCAAATCATAAAAAAAAATGTACTAGACATGAATTCATATCTTAAATTGGCTAGATTTATCTTTTGAATAAGTTAATAGTGATAAAGAGCACTAATCGCCTATATTTAATGGCTGTTGAAATTAAATTTTTTCTTTCTTTTTAAGGGTGACAGGTAATACTCCAAAATAATACCTTAAGGTCAATTAGATTATCACTAAAAAAAAAATCACTGAAACTTTTAAAAAAGGATTTCTAACATGAAAAATAATTTGCCAGAGAACAAGTAGCAAATACAGTCCATGCAAAATCCTAACAATATGCATTACAATATAGTATAATGGAGTAAGATATAACAATATTAATGAGCACAATTTTTTTTTAATGGAATACAGAAAAAACAAACATTGCATTACATCTGGTGTTAGTAATCAAATCTAAATAGATAAACAAAGTGCACATTCATGCACATTGAGCTTATCAACAATATGCATGCACTCAGGCACTGAAAGCATGCATTTTCCTTAAAACAATCAACTCTACAATACATTTCTTTCTGGCCCTCACTTGGAGTTGATTATATTAAAAGCTGTAATAACCACAATTTTCCAACCTACCACATCATGCAAAGTCCTTGTTATTCAACTCAAAGGAGACATGCTTAATTCTTGCATAATTCTGTTTTCAGTATAAATAAATGTACCCATCTAAAAAGGGTAGTCTGGGAGAGACCATGCACTGTCTGTTTGTCATTAATAACCAACTTCTAAATGTTGTGGGGTGCAAACAAACTCGTCCGCGAAAAAGGTGCTTAGCCAGGCATGCGTGATTTTGAACTTACATTAGCACATTCCTTTGTCAATCTTACCTTAGTTAGGATTATTTCATCCAAATACAGTCCATAATAGGACATACATGCAAAACATGTCTACCTTAAACTTGCTTTTCACTTAAAAGATTTATGACAAACCATTACAGACTATGAGTGCACTGGTTGCAATAGTGAAACATACCCCAGTTTGTGCATTCACATAATGACCACGAAGCTCTATACTATTTGGTCGCAATGGTCGTCCATCTGCTGTGCTCATTCCTAATGACTGGTCATACATATTCTGATTAGGAAAGACACTTTAATTAGAATCACAAGAGGAGAAACTACTTGCAATCAAGGACAAAGTATCACTGAATACCTTATCAATATTTGCAAAGTGCAAGTGCATTCAACGGGGAGCTTCTAAACTGAGGTAGAGCACAACATTCACAAATATTTTTCCTTTTAGTATAAAATTTGGGGAAAATGTTGAGGACCCTAGAGCACAGCATTCTACACATTTGACTTTCCATTTGAAAAAAAAAAAAAAAATCCAAGCTCACAAATCTTCTAATGAAATGCTATGATCTTAACCCGTGGAGTGTGCAATCCCCCTTCTTGGTCCCACCCTGTGGTACACAATCATCACAAAAAATCTATCTAAATTCTCTTTCAATGTAACTTTGAAGATCACGTTTAAGGGCATCATCTCGAAAAGAGAAAAAAAAAAATTGGCATAGCCTTCGCTGTGGCTCATACTCCAACACTCTCTAGCCTGAACTGTGCATCACACTCCACTGGTTATAGATGCAGCTATACACATTTTTCGGTGTTTATATTTACTCAACATTACATATTTCTTCCATTTAATCTTCATTACATTACTCTGGATCATATACACATATTCAATACTACATTATATACTGTATATATATATTAGTGTTATATATATTATATTTATGTGTTATATAGATATATACACAGATATAAACACACACATACAAATATGCACACACACATATACAGAATCTCTTCAGACATATTACTAGAGTATAACACAAACACATACATAACAGTACACATACACATGCAGACACTAACAAGATCACCCACTCATACATCTATCCAATCAACTCACGCACTCACGCACTCACTCACTCACTCACTCACTCACTCACTCACTCACTCACTCACTCACTCACTCACTCACTCACTCACTCACGCACGCACGCACGCACGCACTCACTCACTCACTCACTCACTCACTCACTCACTCACTCACGCACTCACTCACTCACTCACTCACTCACTCACTCACTCATTCACTCATTCACTCATTCACTCATTCACTCATTCACTCATTCACTCATTCACTCATTCACTCACTCATTCACTCACTCACTCACTCACTCACTCACTCACTCATTCACTCACTCACTCACTCACTCACTCACTCACTCACTCACTCACTCACCCACTCACTCACTCACTCACTCACTCACTCACTCACTCACTCACTCACTCACTCACTCACTCACTCACTCACTCAACCACTCACTCACTCACTCAACCACTCACTCACTCACTCAACCACTCACTCACTCACTCACTCAACCACTCAACCACTCACTCAACCACCCAACCACCCACTCAACCAATGCACCCACACAATAACTCACATACACCCATGCAAACTCCCATGAACCCTTTCAATAATGCACAAACCCTAAACACTTATTATATACACCTGAATTTACATTTATGCTGATGAGGATAACCATCAACACAAATGGAGGGAATATTCATAAACCGTTGGGAAGACAAGTAAAATGTTAAATAGCGATCTTGGTTAAGTCATGGAGTGAGTGTACAGGTTATGAACAGTGTAGATAAAGATAGAACAACAAGAGATCAAGAGGTGTGTCAATCTTCAGTGCAGCCGTAGTCTCTTCTCAGTGAGCACAATGCTTCCACTTTTCCTCTTGACACGTATGGGGGATAATATTTATGATAAACAATAAGGCTGTCCTAGTTTTACTGTAATGTAGGTATTACTCCTTAGAATGATAGCAACTAGCCAACAATTAGTCCCTAAGATTAAAGAATACCTATTAATAATCTTCATGATAATTGTTTTGCATTCTCCACTTACTATCAGTAATTTAAAAAAGCTATGCCTACCAAGTTGCAATCTATTCCAGGGGTTTTCTTTAAGTCTTACTCTGCTGAACATATTCAATATTAGTAAATGCTTCTGGGACAAAATGTCCTATGTATCTGATAAACACTAAACAGAACATCTTAAAAGCAATGTATCACAATTGTTCCTGCCGCAATCTAAATTAATGAAAGGTAACCCTATCTGAGGCCTAGTAAAACATAAGCCAGACCTACCAACAAACCGAATCTGACTCAAAAGTATACAAAAACAATACAAATATCCCTGATAAAAAAAAGCATATAAAATACCTTCCTGTGTAATAAAAAAAAAAAAGATTGGACCAACTACTGTAAAATAGATCAATGTCCAAAAACAAAATATGAGATACAAGACACCCTTACTGCCTACAATGAACACAAGTATCTTCAAACAGTTTTTAGGTCTACCATACTAGGAAACAAGTCTCCTTTTTCACCTGTGGGGAAAAAAAAATGTGACAAATAAATGATTATGACGAAAATCAACCGTACAAAAATGTATCACGAAATCCCCTACCTCATTGACTTGATTCATAGGAGTCCTATACTGAGACTGTGGTGCAATATATTCCCCGTGAGCAATGGCAAGCTGTCGGTGCTTCTCCCTCGTGTTTCCTGCTTGCCGAGGAATCTTTTTACTCTTGTTTCTTCCATCTCCCTTCGGTTTATTTGGCTGTAGTGAGAGAACGTTGTTAATAGGTATGACCTGCCTATAAATGATTTACAACTTTATTTCATTCTCTTTCTATCCAGTAACCTATCTCTCTTCAGTAAGACTGGCTGTGGGGGTTTAAAGAATTGTCATTCAATTTCTTTACTTATAGTACTTTGTGTCCTCAGCATGACTGGCTGTGGGGTTGAAGTATCATCAAACCATGAGTGATTTAAATAATGCATACATAAAACATATCAACAGACAGAAAATGCATAATGAGAGAAGTAAAGTAATGCATAGAGAAAAGAAAAGGAGAAGGGAGAAGAGAGATAGAGAGATAGAGAGAAGAGAAAAGAGAGAAGAGAGAAGAGAGAAAAGAGAAGAGAGAAGAGACAAGAGAGACCAGAGACCAGAGATGAGTGGGGAAAGGGGGAATGAGAGAGGAAAGAGGAGAGAGGAGAGAGGAGAGAGGAGAGAGGAGAGAGGAGAGAGGAGAGAGGAGAGAGGAGAGAGGAGAGAGGAGAGAGGAGAGAGGAGAGAGGAGAGGAGAGAGGAGAGAGGAGAGAGGAGAGAGGAGAGAGGAGAGAGGAGAGAGGAGAGAGGAGAGAGGAGGAGAGAGGAGGAGAGAGGAGGAGAGAGGAGGAGAGAGGAGGAGAGAGGAGGAGAGAGGAGAGTGGAGAGTGGAGAGAGGAGAAAAAAGGAAGGGAGAAGGAAGAACTTTGAAGGAGGACAAGCTAATAGAAAAAAGTGAAAGGACAGGCCCTCAGGTAACTTAGTGTGTGAGTATGTGAGAGTGTGTGTGAGTGTGTGTGTAAAAGTGTGTGTAAAAGTGTGTGTAAGAGTGTGAGTATGAGTGAGTGAGTGAGTGAGTGAGTGAGTGAGTGAGTGAGTGAGTGAGTGAGTGAGTGAGTGAGTGAGTGAGTGAGTGAGTGAGTGAGTGCGTGTGCGTGTGCGTGTGCGTGTGCGTGTGCGTGTGCGTGTGCGTGTGCGTGTGCGTGTGCGTGTGCGTGTGCGTGTGCATGTGCGTGTGTGTGAGTGTGAGTGTGAGTGTGAGTGCGAGTGTGTGTGTGCATGTGATTTCATAAATAAATACCAGCTAACTATATGAAGGCCATCCTATCTATTCATGATTATCACTGCTTACAAAGAAATACCACAACTACAGTTTACTCTGCAAAACAAACTACTATACACTAAATTAGAATAGTTTATTAGTCATAAGTCTACTAATCCCACTTGTACATGTTGAACCATCAACTTGCTATGGCTCAGACACCAAGCTAAATCAGTGATATTCAAACTGTAGTCTTAGTTTTCAAATTAACATTTATCAGGAGTACTAGCATATACAATAGGGGAAAGTTCACCCTCAGCATTACTGTACATACAAAGAAATTTTGTTAATATGACTGATACCAATGAAAGCATTTCCTATGGCGATGAATGTTCTCATTTCTATCAGGAAAAGGATTGTGACACAATAACAACAGGAGCATAAGATAAGATAATATCATCCTGATCCACAGACATCTCTTCATCAATGGCCCAAGGAAAACGAGTTTACGCGTACTTGATTACCAGCCGAGTGATGTGCTGAATTTACCACGCGACCCAACTGCAAAACTTGGAAGAGACTTATACCAAAAAGCAGATACTAAGCCTTCAGGTTCTTGCCAACATTAGTACAGGACCTACCGGGTGACCTTCTGGGGGGGGACCACAACGGTCAACCACACTAAGAACCTATCGTGTGTCTAGAGAGCAACCGCCACAGGACCCGTAAATCCGTCATTAGAAGTGTGAAGAAGCCACAACCCCCAGAAGGAACTGAATATAATTGTTAAAAAGTTAAAAAGAGAGCCCACAAGGTTTACCATGCACCGGTTCTGATAAACACACTTGCCTCGTTGCGATGCTCCCCTCCATGTGCATGCTAAAAATGAAAATATGCATGGAGGTATGAATAAATGATTAGGTTCTAACATTCCAACCAATACTGGGCAACTTCTTCACCTTTCCTGGAGGATCAGAGCAAGTAAGTGCAACATAATGAATTCTACTTGCAAAATAATTACACTAAAATCTGGATTTAAATAATATGTAAATCTATCTTTGGTAAATCAAAAACCAGTAATAAATATATATATACATAGCATGCACTATCTTCATATGTACAAAAATCCCTGAAGCCAGAAAATCATCAGTATAATGAAAATTAGACTACAGTGTGAAAATATGGCAATAAAACTAATAAAGATTCTTTAACTCATATCAATAATATCTAAAATATCATGATGATAAAATGTACGTAAAATCAAATAAATCAAATATATAGAATAGATAAATATAAAACTAATAACAAAAACAAAAACAAAAATAAGTATCAAAAACAAAAATAATAACAGTAATAACAATGATAATGATGACAATGACGATGACGATGATGATGACTATGACGATGACGATGACGATGACAATGACAACAATAATAATAACAATAATAATAATAAAAATAATAAAAATAATAATAATAATAATAATATTAATTTCTATAATCATCATCACATTACTATTACCAAAATTGTAATCACCACTCCAACCATAATTATCACCATGATGCATTACCACATCAAGTAATGCCAAGGCCCTGCCTGTGACCACCACAAAATAAAATTTGCTTCTGTGTTTGAACACTAAAATATAACCATCTGCACCAAAAAAAAAGGAAAAAAAAAAGAAAAAGAAAAAGAAAAAGAAAAAAAAAAAGAAAAAAAAAAGTTCTAAAATAATAATAATAACAATAACAATAATCCTAGATCCGTGACAAAATTCCTCCAGTTCTTGAACCCACCCAAGAGGACCGTCATGCCAAGAGAAAACAGAGGTCTTTAACGTCCCTCAACAACTGTCTTCATCAATAATCCAAGTCTGTCCATTACTGAGCCTGTCTTGATGCTCGACACTATTTCCCTGTTGCATTTCATGGTTTGCAGACATTACAATGTGGGAGAGGGAGAGGGAGAGGGAGAGGGAGAGGGAGAGGGAGAGAGAGAGAAAGAGAGAAAGAGAGATAGATGTAGAGAGAGAGAGATCATTGAACGAACAGAGAGTTAAAAGAGGAGAGATGAATGAAAAAACAGACAATTTAACATTAGGAAAAAAGAGACACAGACAAAAATCAAAATTTACCAACAAACAAATTAATCGGGGATGAGCATAAATTTACAACATGTAGAATTCGAAACTAAATGCACACACACTCACACGGGAGTGGGAGGGAGTGGGAGGGAGTGGGAGTGGGAGGGAGTGGGAGGGAGAGGGAGAGGGAGAGGGAGAGGGAGAGGGAGAGGGAGAGGGAGAGGGAGAGGGAGAGGAAAAGGAAAAGGAAGAAACTAATATAAAATGACTAAGAATTGATGTAACATAAAAATGAAGCCACAATATTGACAGATGAATACCAGGAATGATTAGAACAAAATTAAGATGTAAACAGTAGGAATAATATTACTAACACTGTCATAGTAGTAATAGTCATAGTAGTAATAGTTATAGCAGTAATGCCAGTTATACAATAGTAACAGTAAAAATAATAATGGTAGTAGTAACAGACACAGTAATAGCACAGCAATATGAGTATAGCGGTAGTAGTCATAGGAGTTCAGTTCAGTTCAGACAGATATGCGAAGACGTCGCTTCGCCCGGGCTATATGCTCAAGGCGGCCCGGCCTCTGCCAGCTATGAGTGCTGACTCATCTTATCTAATCTTGTCTGATCATCATCGCTGATTCAATTCAGCTCAGTTCAGAGAGATTTGCGAAGACGTCGCTTCGCCCGGGTTGTGTGGTAACCATGTGGTCATAGGAGTGGTGGTAAAGGTCATGGTTGCAGTAAAAGTCATGGTAGTAGTAATAGCAGCAGTAGTAGTAATAGTGGCAACAAAAGTAATATCAACAGAAGTAACAGTGACTGCAGTAGCAGTAGCAGTAACAGTAGCAATAGTAGAAATTATAATAATAGCAAAATCTATCTAGTTGCTCATTTGCAGGGACACCCGTCTTTTTCCCTCACAGGATCTAATCTACGTTACAAGAGAGGAACTCGGTCATAGAGCCTTAAGATCTTTCACAGCCTCAGTCATCAGGGCTTAACAAAGTACAGGCAGCTAAAAGGCAAAATGAAGATGAAAACTAAGGTGTATTCTAAAACACACATCACTGTACTTTCACCTAGTAGTTTTTACAAAGGAATAAGTCACCAGAACAACTTTCTAAAAAGGGCTCACTGAAGTCATGTCCGTACGCAAACAAACAACCACCAAGGAGCTATAAAGTTGCATGGATAAGGTGTTGCCTGTTGTTATCACTTCTCCTATCTACTCTACTGTGCCTGAAAGGAACTCAACCATCTAGCCTGAAGACTACATCTCTCTGTGAGATGGACTACTAACTAGCCGCTGCCGAGCATCCATAATGAAATCTGTTCGATCAATGAATGGAACACAGAGTATAATGTAGTATGTAAGTTCTGGGGTAATTCATGAAGAGTAGTAGTAAAAGCATGGCTATACAGGGAGGATGGAAAGTCACAATCAATATAAAAAAGAAGTAAATGTAGTAGAAACAGTAGTAGTAGAAGTAGTAGTAGTAGCAGCAGATGTAGCAGCATAAATAACGTAGTGGCAGTAAAAGTAGCAGGAATAAAAACAGAATTAGTAGGAATAGCTGTAGCAATATAAGGAGCAATTGCTGAAGTTACAGATGTAACAATTAGAAACAGTAATAGATGGCAATGGAAATAGTAAACTCAATGGCAGTAAGAACAGTAATATATGTTACAGCAGTTGTAGTAGTATTTGTGTTGGTGTCGACAATATTGTAGGGTGAGTAATTTACCATGTGCTTGATATAGTTATACTACAAGATATACTCCTCACTGAAAATCTTTAATGAAGTACTAAAACAACAATAACTATCAGTCACTTTTCAGTACTGTTATCACTGCCATAATAAACATATCAATCTAATTATCAGTAACATTATTTTATCATCATAATTATCATCTTTTTACTATCATCTTCATTGTCACAATCAATATTTTTGCAATTGCTATTACTGTTATCATTATGATCATTGTCATTATCATTAAAATTACTATTATTAGTATTGCCATTACTATGATCACCATTACCATCATTACTGTTATCTCTTCATTATAATTGTTATTACTGTTATTATCATCATCATTATCAATATCATCACCACCTTCTCATTATCATCATCAATATCATCATTACTATTATCATAATTACTATCAATATACTATCATCATTACTACCATAAATACCAATATTCCTATAACCAATAATTAGCAATACCATATTTACATTCTTATATAGGCCACTCTTGCTATAAACTGTGCATAGAATTTTGGACATAAGTCCCATCTAACAAATTCTAATTTCACCCTCAGATATGTATCAAATATGTAAATGTGAAATATACACTTACAATCAACTGAAAACCAGAAAAGCAATAACATTACTGCACTATATTTTCTAAACTACCTAGATTATTAATGCTATATATATCATTATGGATGAAACTGCAGATGGTATATACAATGAAAGAAGTATAAGAAAAATATACGTAGATGTTCTTCTGTTTCCTTCTCCAGAAGACAATGGTTTTCAGGGACTGTTTCCAAGCCATGTTCACTACCTAGCCAGACACGAAAGGTAATAATCCATACTAATGACCGGTAAATTTAGTTGGGCAGTATAAACAACTTCACAATATTCTAATTTTGTTTGGATGCTGTGCCCCAAACCATGTCAAGTTTTAGGTTAAACAAAAAAAGACAAGTGTGTAAATTAAGTACAGCTTAATGTCATTAGCAATTTCTCCAATACCAATGAAATCAACTTCATTGATAGCATTTGAATTATTACCATCCTTGTCATAATCATCATCAATTGCTAGGAGCAACTGATAATGAACCTTACGCTTAATCATAATGAAAAAAAAATAAATAAATAAATAAATAAAACTTCTCCCGAAATCCACCGTTCACAAAGCTGCACTAAACTCAAAAGCAACAGTGTAAACACCAATCAAATTGCAAAATTCTTCTCCAAAAAGAAAGTCTATCCTGTTCAAAATCACCTTCTGCTTCTTGTCCAGCTTCAGCCGCTCAGTCTCCTGGGTCATCTCCTCACGCCACAGGTTGAAGAAGTATGACGGATCTGTGTAGAACTTGAGTCCATCCTTGCCGTCATCCCTAGGACACAAAATCAAATTGTTTCTATTTGGCGACTATACAACAGGATATTCAGCAATTAATAAAAATCACAATATTTTGTCAACTAGGGCTGGAAACATAAAATCACTTGATTTCTTGATTTTCTTAAAAATGTATGGCCACTAAATAAACCATAAAATATACAACAAACATCACACTGACATTTATAAATCCTGTAGGATCACAATGCTTCCTTCCACAAAGAAGTAATCAAAGTAACCATCGATAAAACATCTAATTATTTCAAGAAATGCTTTGTGTTTCTTCAGTACACAGAAACAAATATTTAAATAATGCTTGCCTGTAGGGATTCAGCTGGTGGAGAGGTGGGGGTTGCTCACACGTCTCATACGTCTCTAACATAGCGGCTGGGATGGTGTCTCTTGAAACCACTTGCTGGTCAAACAATGCTGAAGACTTGAAGGCCTTACGCATGTGTATGTCTTGCAATGATACTGAAAGGAACAATATGCACATTAACTCTCATTACTTTCAAAGAAATCTCAATCTAAAACTATAATAGATGGACCATATCTTAACCCCGCATTGGACTTTTTTCTAACCTTATTAATTCATGAAAAAATGTAGCTTTATAAATAAGCTCTGTATCATGTTGTACATACATAATTACAAAACAATTAGGTAAAAAAATAAGATAAAAATTATTGTTTGATTAGTTTTAATTATATATATAGGTTATAAGCTAAATGCTGAGCAGCAACACCCTCCTGTTATGCTAGTATGCAAGGTTCAATTCTTTAAAAATTCTAATTTTCACTAGAGACTAAATCAGTCCATCTTTATACATTCTTTTAAAAATCAAAATGATACATTAATGCATAAGTATCCAACTTACGAGTACCCCAATAAAAGTACACCAAATCAGCTCAAGATATCTATTTCTATTTGATTTCATTTCTATAAAGCATCTTCTAAAGTCTTTGAAAAGTGGAACTTTTCTTGGATTCTGCAGATTGTACAATGAGGAAACAAGTGGCTTGTTTCTAAAGTACTTTTAACCCATTAACGCTGGGTGACAAGATATCACGTCGAGTGGTGGCTGGACCAGCCATCAGGGACAAGATATTTTGTCATGGCTATTCTTTTGGCCGGCACACCGGGTGATCGGGGAAAAGCGCCTGGCTGTGACCAGACCAGGATAAATGGCCCAAGGCATCATACTTATGCATTTGAAATATTTCAATGTTTCAACCATTTGGAGCCAAAATCAGCAACAGGTTAAAATACCCTAAAAACTGCAAAGCTAGACAATCTTTGTTATCCAGAAACTAACAAACTGTACATCTTACCCTATATATCCCAAATAAGCTACATTTCCAGTTACACAATCCAAAGACAACTTCTGCTCCAGTGTATATCCCCACATCAATTCATTTTCCTGGCAAGAGAACATACTTGAAAGGCATGATATATGGAGACATATCAGTAGGACCCTTACCTTCTTCTACATTGCTATCCAAGTTCTTAACCTTGACAGAGAGTTTATCAACCCTGCCTTGTAAAGACACAGTTCGATTCAAAATGGAGGTGGATTCTGTGATCATTTCTCCAAACAGGTCTTCTGCATGTCGGGAAAGTGAAGATAACTGAAAAGAAAAATCATCAATTAACCAGTCAGTTGAACATAAATATAAAAAAAAAAGGGAAAACTTTTGGAACAACTCTAAAAATCCTCAATAAAAAACAATCTACAAGCTCTAATAAACACCATTCATATAATATGATCAGAAATTATGCCTGAATACTTTATGCGAGATCCTCATTAAAAAAAAAATTATTATTATTATTATTATTATCCAGACAGAATAAATCAATTAACAAAGAGGAGGGCATTTCCTTTGTATCTGCACATTAGTAAAATGAGAAAACACGACTCTTACCTGGGTGATGAGGTTGGCAAGGGTGAGGTTGGTAAAGGACTCTAGGTCCTGTGGTTGATTTGTGGCTGGTAGGAGAGCCGCGTAGACTCTGCCATTGTCGTCCGTCACCCATTCTTCCACTAGGGGCACCCGCGACACGTGCACGGGTGACACCACACGCTTTAAGAGTGGCATCTTGGCCTACACTTTTACACCCCTGGAAGACAAAACATACCATTCAATCTCTTTTCTTCACCTCATACAGGTAAACCCCGTTACCTGACACTCGTTTCCAACATGGTGTTCAACATCAACAATCTGCATCCTCTTATAAATCTGACATATATCTCTCCTACAGCATTATTTCAATTAAGCACCAGACTGTAGACAACAAAGTGGATAAGGATATCCACATTAATAATCAATACAACGACAATATAAAGGAATCTTAACATCATTAACTGAACAAGAAAACACAAGAATTTGAAGTGCAGAGCTACACTAAGTCACATCAGAAAACAGAGTAGGATATGGCGCAGAAGAACGTCCTATGTGAGTGTAGCGCTACCAGCCCCTGGGCCTTCAAGTGAGTGACATACTTTGGGTCTGCTACTCAGTCCAAAGAGTTAGACAATCATATATTTTCCACTTTCATTTAATTTTTCTCAGGTCAAAATAATGGTCAGAAACCATCTCCCCCCAACTTTCTAAAAGCTTAGGGGAAAAACAGACTTGTTACCCTACAATTCACTAGCCAATCCATTTCTATGTAATGTATATCTATCAAATATTGAGTTATTTGTACTTCCTAGAGCATACGTAAAGGTCAATATTAACATTGATATGAATATCATTACTAATATCAATATTAATAAATGCTATAAAAATAATTAATATTCATCATTTCCAATCCATACCTTTACATGAAATAATACAACATACTCAGTACTATTTTTTTTTCTATTTACAGATTTATCTAAATTGATTACATTAAGACTTTACAATAAATTATCATCATCCATAATGGTATGTAATCATACATCAACAGGTAAACAAAAAACATCATTTTCAAATACTATCAACTAAAATAAATATGAAGTCTGAATGTCTATTATCTACAACAAGAAAATATTTAGCAATAATGAAGAACAACACTAAAAGAATCATAGTTAATTCACTGTAGATTTCTTACTAATGTAAATACACATGAAATTCATTTAGCACTGCCAAAAGAAACAAATCCCATACCTGCTATGACTATGAAGAAAACTCTTGTGTGGCCAAACTCTCACTGTTTGGCCCCCACTTCCAAGCCGTGGTGACATATGCCTCATTTACTCTAAGAGCGAGAAATGAATCTCATAGTCCTGACCCAAAATACACATGCTACCTGGAAGCAAAAAAAAAAAAAAAAATATGATAATTGTCTGAATGGTAAAGGACAAAGGGACATTATAAAACTATGCTAAAAAGAAAAATTAAGCTAACTTCCTACCTTTGTTTCTATTTCCCTGTTACTAAAATAATTCACGATATCAAATACAAACGCCGTTGTTCATCAATCACTAATTCATAACACACATCGAGTCAATAATAAATTTCAAAAACACACACACAAACACACTCAATGTCACAAAACAAAATCAATTCAGAGAAATACCCATCTCATAATACATTAAATATCCCTTTTAAATACATCCTAACAACAGATTCCTTCCTCTCCAAAGCGCAGTATAACCCCAAGTGTCAAGAGGAAGTGCCTGCCTCATAAGCATGTGTGGCTCACTTGGCAACTCTTAGCAACCTCACTCTCAAGCAAATGAACCTTAATATTCCCTTATCATAATCCTCATAGTCCTGTCAACAGCACTCTCCTTTAAAGAGTAAACATTCGTAAGCTATGCAAGAAGAATCCCTTGAAGAACATTAAAGTTCCAAGTTCTAACTGGCAACAATAGCCTAGCTGGAGGGTAATAAGGATGTAGCCGGTATGGTTGACTCAATGACCCACCCCAAACACCCACACCGGCCCTGTTTCACTTAGAAACTCAATTGCAAGATCTACCCAAAATCTGTCACTGGGGAAAATGATTGGGGGGGAGGGGGGGGGAGAGGAAAGGAGGAAGGGAGAGGAGGGAGAAAGAAAAGAAAGAGAATGATAGAAAGAGAAAAGATTAACGAAAGAGAGTTTCTTTTTTAATGCAATCAATAAACAAGACGACAACAAGCCCAGTGAAAACAAACAAACAAGAAACAAATAAAAAGATAAGTAAACAGAAGAAGAAAACAAAAAAACAAATAACAAAATATATCTCCGCAACATGGTCACACAAATGCAATAAATAACATTATTACATAACATACACACGCTCCTGTTTACGTCTACAAGCGCCTGTGTATTCATAAACCACATTGTTTTCAAACTTACTTTCTTAAAATATATATATATATATATATATATATATATATATATA
>BOPN01001010.1:234706-242206 GCA_017312705.2 Penaeus japonicus
ATTCATATTTCATTTATATAGATTTATATTTCTCTATATTCATAAAAATGTTCATTAGTTTAAATCTTGTTCATCATCCCATAGAATTACAGGAAGAATATAAGTTTCACATGATTTTATGAAAATGTATTTAATTTTGATGTTTGTATCAACAAATGCAACTTTCTCAAGGCATTACACCTGTAGTTGTACAGCAATATCAGTAACCTTCAGCTCAATCAGTATTTGTCGGCTTTTGTCAGATTTGGTAATGTTCTCCATACTAAAACAACAATTTTGGCAATTGATGGAAGGCATTGTAAGTATCTAAAGTGTTAAAGAAAAAGAGAAGGAAACCATACCCAAAGTAGTGAATAATATTTCATATTGTCACTCATTTATCTGTTTTTACATTACTGGAGTTTATAGAGTTAAGTTTGTTTTGTTTTTGTTTTTTGTAAAAATAATAATCTAATGAATTACAAGAAAATTATCCAACAGAAAAATCTCAAAAAAGGAGTATTCTTATATGCCATTAGCCCCACCCACATGATAATGTCATTGAGATGTATTGTATTGCTCTCTAAGTTAAATCTAAAACCCGCCAAAATTTTCTTTCCCTAATCATTATCAAGCATTCCACATTTCCCTCATCATGGCTTATAAAGTGAACTGTGCATAAGTTAAGAGAGCCTGTTAAGTGTCTTTAATTTCCCCAATTTCCTACTGATTAAATCATTCACTCTGCAATTGGTCTCTGCACCAAACAACACTTGGAGATATAGACAAGATGAGGAGAAGCATGAGAGGAGGGAAGAGGCATACAGAAGGAAGAGGGAGAAGCATGAAACTAGTCAGTTGACATAACACGAGTAAAGAGACATATCAAGGGGCATGAGAGGCAGAGATGACATAGGACAAGGAGATTGGAATGAGATGAAGGGAGACGAGGGGAAGGATGTGAGATAAGGGATAGGGCACATGATAAGCGGAAAAGACACGAGTGGACCACCAAAACAAAAATGAAACAAGAAAAAATTAGGAAAGAGGCATAAGACAGAGAGAGGTGTGCAGGACAAGGGGTATTAATAAAATGAGGGTGAATGGATGAAAGAAGGGGCAGGGTAGAGATCCAAAGGATGGAAAAAAGGGACGGAGTGACACTTGAAGAGGGGTATGTGTAGATGAAAGACACAGAAAAGGTAGGGCTAATGGAAAAAGAGGGATACAAACTGAGGAGAAAGCTACATGGGGAAAAAGTGGGAGAGACAGTAATTATCCTAAATAGGACCATGCATAGATAAGAAAACCTGAAATAATAGTCATAAAAAAATACATAAAAAACATTATCAGGTATAATAAATAATCTACACAAAAGCCTTAGCCCACAATCACAAATTAAAGTATATATATCTACACATTCAACAATGCTATAACCTCCACACTCAGCACTCTGGCAATGATCACAAACCTACACCACATATATTCGGGAAAACTAGAGCTTGTAGACCTCCAAGCTCAATCTTACCAGATTATACATGGTGGAAGTTTAATTGTCTCTGCCAGAGTGCAAAGGATAAAGGCCATAGCATCATTTGAAGTGGTCCTGTTCTGGATATTTACCAAAGGGAGGAAAAGAGAGAAGAATGTTTTAAAATAAAAGGAGGAGCTACAGCAGCGATGGGGAAACTGTGAAAGAGTTGGAGGGGCACATGAGAAAAGGCAAAGCATGTGGAAAGGGTCACATGAGGAGACATGGGCACATGGGTAGGGAATAGGCAAGAGAAAAGGGGTGGGGTTTCAAGGGTCAGGAAAGGAGAGAATATGAAGAGTGACAGAGAGAAGGGGTGAAGCGCAAAGGTTTGGAAAAGAAAAACAGAGACTGCTACAGGCATGACAGGTGGGGTAAAGACATGTAACAAGAGGCAGACACATGGGGTGGGAGGGCCACATGTAAGGAAGAAGAGAAAGGCACATTGGAAGGGGCCAGATACAAAAGAGTGGCACATTTCAGTGAGATATCCTATGTGCATGGAAAAACTAGACACCTTGTTTGACAGAATTTGTCCTTCGATAATAATGTTAACCCATTGATGCCACTGATGTGCACATCCTACAATCCTTGCTTTATCTTTTTCTTCCACATACAGATAGTTCCACTAGCACTTAATAGTCACTACAGTCAAAAAGTAGGCCTATATGACCTGCCTACCCCATTTCTTAAATTATATTATCCTATTGCTATTATCATCCATAAAGTTATGAACATCACAGCATCAACAATAGCAATAAAACTAATGATAAAAAAAATAAGGAATTGGCTAAACAGGTAAGGTCAGGTAGGCCTACTAATTGACTTCATCATGATTGAAGTCTTGTAGAGCCATCTATATTTAAATTTAAAAAAAAGATAAAACAATACCACAGACAACAATGCATATTCACATGAACTCAAGGCATCAATGAATTAAAACATACATATCATATAACTTCAAACAAAACAGTTGCATGATCAACTTATCTCATCTGTTACTGATCTGCAGAGTATGACTAATGTAACAGGGAAACATCATGACTAACATGCACATGATATACTTTCCAAAATTTGAAAAAGGGGGAATTAGCACAACAGGATTGGAAAGTTTGCCACAAGACATAGATAGATGCACATGGGGTGGGAGAGGCTTTGAAAGAGGCAATGAACTACAGGAGAGGAAAAGGCTCAGGGGGATAGGAGGAGAGGGAGTGGCACTTGTGAGAGGGGAGGCAGTAGGGAAAGGAGGTGCAAGAAGGTAGAGGGGGCACAGGGAAGGGAAGGGGTACCAGGGGAGGGGGTGGGGCACAGGAGGAAGGATTGGCACTGGGGAGGGAAGGGGCACAAGGGGAGGGAGGGGCGAGAGAGAAGGGAGGGGCAAGAGTGGCGAAGGGCATGTCGAAAGGGGACAACATGACGGAAGGAAGGATACTGGGAAAGGCAAGGGCACGAGGGAAGGGAGGGGCACTGGGAGAGGGAGGGGCACAAGGGGAGGGAGGGGCATGAGGGGAGGGGCTCGCTGGCACCACAACAAACACTGGCCATTATCTCGCCAAAAATGCCTTTTGCCTCGCGTTTCGGCGGTTTTCTTCGGCCTGGCCACCCTCTCGTGAGAAACACCAATAATTGCATCATATATCAGCCTGTTTCAAGTACTTTGGGCGGCATCGGAAGCCGAAATCCCTTGCAAAATAGAGAGAAATGGCGTCAGTTTCCATTGACGCTGAAGTTTCACACAAGTCAGAGTGATTTCTCACGTTAAATGGGGGAGGGACACCCATTCCTTACACCGTACTGCGAAGCGGGAAGACCGGGCTGCCGCAGTGTATCAAAAATCCTTCAAGGGGGTTTGTAACAGCCAGCCAGTGAAGGAAATTGGGAAAAACAACAACTCACCTGCCAAAACATGAGAGGGCGGAGAGCAGCGTCTGCCTACAACGCACACCCACGGATCAATTTTCCCCTAAACATATAAACGGTTTGTGAAGAAGAGGGAGGAAAATCCATAATTATTTACACTTTTATTATTTCCCTTACCATCTACTTATACGTCTATTTTCTCCAAAGAAACGGCGTGAAAGTGGATTTCCGAAAACGCGTTTGTTGCCAGACGTTGCCTCGAGGTAAACAAAGATGGCGTCGCTGCTCAGCCTGAAGGGCTACGGCAGCGAGAGTGGCAGTGAAGATGACGGGATCGGAGAGGAATCTTTGCAACACTTGCAGCCGATCGAGAGCGGCAACACCATTTCTAAACAGTTACAGTTCGTGGTGAATCCGGAGGTGACATCAACGGTAAGGACGAGTTGTAAACAAACTACTGAGCTAGGGAGGATTAAAATCATGGACAGGCCAAATAATGTTCAAAATGAATACTTGTTTTCTTTTTCTCTCTCCTCTCTGACCTCACCTCTCTTCCCTTCTCTCCTCTCCTCGCTCTCAATTCTACTTTCTCTCCATTTTCCTGTCATCTCCCTCTGGGTACCAAACATGATACCCAATGAACGATTTTCCGAAAACGTTTGAGTTATATTAATAGCCACTATGACTTTCTTTAACTATTTTTTATAGAAAAGCATTTCAGTGTTGGTACTATCATAATTGGCAACAGTGGATTGGATTGGTGTATACTTAGCAAATATACTAGGAAACTATCTCTTATAATGATATTGGCACTTGGTAATAGGGAGATTATGATAATGTGTCTATACAAATGGAACTCCTATGAGTATTTACATTCATGATGATGTAAAATGCATGTTTTGAGGGAGAGATCATGATGGGAAGGACATCATCCAGCAGGAGCAAAGTATTCCTATGATGTGATATCACATCACCCAGTGGCAATGGGTTAACCCATTAGCAGCGGATGGCATGATTTGCTGCAAAGGCAGAGTCGGTCATAGACATGAATGGCACCGTGCCAGACATGTAAAACAGCCATCCTACTGCATAAACATTTTATTAATACTGCGACCAATATGTTAAGAGAAAACAAGCATCAATTGATATGCAATCCCTCCATTATTGTGTTTTTTCATCCCAAACATTCTTGGGGTACACATGGGTAATCCCTAGGGATGAAAGGGAGAGAGTGAATACAGTAGGGATATATTGGGTAGATTTCTAAATTAGGTCAGTGTCCTGAAACCCATCTAAATTGGTATCACTGGGTTCATTTTCTCTACAAACCAAATTTTGTAATATTATTTAATGCAACTAGTAAATAAGCATGGTATGAGCATCCAAAACTGCTCATAACTGGTGCATATAGGAGAAGTGTTTACTTGACAAGACATATTTACATCTTGGAGCCATGGCCTGAATTGTGCCATGACATCACACATGCACGCGCATCATCATCGGCCTAAGATTGCGTGTGTTCAATTCAAATAATAAACAATCAAAATTGATTGTATACTTTCAAAATTAGTTAATACCAGAGCAATAAAGGGAAGTAGCACAAAGTGCTCTGAAAATGAGGGGGGGAAACAAGCCCCTCCTGATCTAAGGCTAACCTCAAAACTGGGTGAGGGTAGGTAGGTTGTTGGGCTAGGATTTTATAGACCCAAAAATATCCCAAACACAGGATACTACAAAAAATGAAGACAAGTAGCACAAAGTGCACTGATCCAGGGGGGATCCAGGAAGGGTTAACCTCAGAACTAGGTAAGGTTAGTTTGGTCATTGGGTTAGGATTTTGTAGATAAAGAGAGAGAGAGAGAGAGAGAGAGAGAGAGAGAGAGAGAGAGAGAGAGAGAGAGAGAGAGAGAGAGAGAGAGAGAGAACAGAACTTTCAAAATGCCATGTAACCATAATTACTGTGCTTGTAGTATGTCATGTGGGTGTTTAATTGTAAAGTAACCACATTTTTCATCTATATTATGCAGTAGACAGATTTGTTAGTTGACGTTAAGAAAATACCAATTTTCACAGGGTTATTTACTGATTTTACCCCATTATTTCCCTGGGATACTTCATGCCCTCCCCACCTATCAGCTCTAATATTGTTGTTATTGTTGGATTCTGTTGACAAAATACAAGAGATGATATATTCCCTGTTCCTTGGCACTTAGAGTAGACAAATGCACAAACACATGCAGTTGTTTACCATTTGTAATGGTTGACAGTGTTCCAAGAGCAGTGGAATAATCATGCACAGAATATTGCATCATTATAGAAATAATGAAATTTACATGGTATGACTCACAAATTTCAGGAGTTCCACTGTCCCTCTCCTTCTGGCACCACAGGAAAATGATGCTAAAATTAAACACAATTGTAGCGAATGCTTTATGCGTAGAAAATCAAATGAACCAGTTAGAATCATGTTTGAATTAGCATTAGTTTCGGTGAACTAATTATTCATGTAGTAGATGACCATGTGACAACAGAAGGTGGACAGAGGGGAAAGCAGTTGAAATTCAAATCAGTCCCATCAAGGCTAGCAAGTGCAGAGTGTGTGAGATTAACTATCGAAATATCATAAAAATAAGTTTGTTACAGCAATGTCTGTGGAGTAATCGCTTAACCCCTCTACAGTGGGCATGGATTGGATCACCTTCATATTACATTTCCCCTTTTGTTAAGATTATAAGCTATTTATTATGGTGACCTATTACCAGATACTAATTAGTATCACTTTGCTGATATTTTGTATATAGACTCATATTTCATGGCGTAACTCTAGAAAATAACAGAAAACACACATCTTCTGTATCTTATTTTTCTCTGACACTTTTGATGCTTCTTTTTATAATGATAATAATGACTATTGATGTTCTGGTTTGATTTTTTTTTGACAAGATTTACTCAAATTGAATTTTAAATTGAACAATCAAATATAAGATATTTCAGTTTGATGGTTAACATCTTTGAAAACAACAAATAATATGAGAATAAGTGTTCATAACATAAAACTTGAGTGTGCTTTCACACTGACATGCATGTTTGTATATGTAAGAGTGTGTGATGATTTGTAAAGATATATATAAACTCATATCAAAGTCTAAAAATTAATACAATAAACACCTTTGCATTATGGAGGATAAACATCAGAAACTTCCAACTTAAAAAAATATATATTTAGGCATTGAGTACTAATCCTAATGCTTTTCAGAAAGAACTGGACGACCGCCGCCACTTAGACCCTCAAGAGAAGGAACTGAAATACAACCCAAAGTACGATGAGTTGTATGCCCCAACCCTGGGCCCTCATAAGCCAGAGTCAGACTACCACAAAGTGAACCGCAATACTCTTGCTGGACATGTTGAGCCAGCGCATTTCAATCACTTTGAGTTTGAGTCTCAAAGACGCACATTTACAACATACGGTTAGTATTTTTTAAGTTACAATCATATTACTAGTAGATGGTCACTTAATCAATTGGATTAGAGGCATCTTAATCATTTGCATTAACATGAAAATGTTAAGGTTACATCATTCAGTGGACAGCATCACAACTTCATAGTTTATTGTTGCTATAAAGACTAGACACTGGCTAGTATTGTTCTACTGTGTAATTTTTTTCTTTTCCTTTTTCTTTCTTGCTTGTTGGAACTTATAAGATGAAAACTTATTTTCTTTATCAGTTTTGAGTTTTTCAATTGAGTAATTCTGTGTAGATCATGATTTGACCATCTGCTTTCATTAGATATCCAAAAGAGGCTGTGGGTTAGGTTACTGTAAGAGTAAGGCTTGTCTTCCACCTGTTATATTAGGCCTAATAATAGTGGAAGACAAAATATGAAGGATAAAATATATGCAGGAGTATAGTATATAGTTTTAATTCAAAAGCCTTCATAGGGACACAATTGAATATGTATATTAAATTAGAGAATTGCTGCAGGTCAAATACCATAACCTCCAGGTCTCTGTAAATCATTATTGAATTATAAGCAAAGTAATATGTAGACAGCTTAGGATTTGGGAATATATAGGGAGAGCTAGTTGTTCTTTTAATGTTAGGAAATCATACTTACATCATTTT
>BOPN01001010.1:262874-270374 GCA_017312705.2 Penaeus japonicus
AGACAATGGTTTCAACCGCTAATGGATGCCGTAATGGGCATTTTCCTCCCAGCTCTCTCGGAAAATCGGAAGTTTAACGCCCACGATAGAACCACAATAGAATTGCCAACAATGCTAAGAAGAATGGAGTGTACAAAACCAAATTATCAGAACTAAAAAAAAAAAAAAAAAAAAAAAAAAAAAGGAGCATGAAATTGGTCAACAACCTTACTAGTCACACCCATGGTTTCAGCCTTCACAAACAGGAATTCACTGATGCAACAACCCTTCGTCAGTGGACAGTTCACCAGGCAACGGCTCGTAGGCTCCATCTTTGATGTAAGACGTGAAGTGAGATGCAAGAAAGGATGCTTCTCTTGGATTAGCCATGATAATGTACGAAATGTAACAACTATCAAATGAGGCTCGAATATTCTGGTTTCTTCAACATCTCAATTCTCGAATCTGTAAATCCATAGTCAACGGGGCGAAACATTTCCAAAAGCTCTTTGGCAAAGTGAAGATAACAAAATAGAACGAAATAATCCGGAATATAGATCATAGAATGGTGTTACCTGTCTCTCTTGTTTCTCCAATATGTCCCGCTGTGCCTGAGAAGAATTCTGTCACGGCTCAATGAATGAAAGCAGCGCAGAGTATACGAGTTCTGGTTGAAGCACTAACTGGTGGCATAGACATTGCCATTAGGAGAAGATTGGAGTCCATTTATCCCCCCTCTTCTTCAGGAGAGATCCGTAATATCATCGTTAATATATTTATCCTGTTTTCGATATTACATTTTATATTCTTAACTCAGTACTAAACCCATCCACACTAATTTAGCAACGTTAACCTCGATAACTCGACAAAGCGGTTAAAGAGCGCAGACCACCAGCACCAGTTACAATTAATCTTCATCTTTACTTAAACAAATACACATAACCTACGCTGTCAAATGAGCGGAAGAGTCACTCCCTTAGTTTGAGTTGCACACAGGTTGATGTGTTGCAAGAGTCCGATCGACCCCACAATCGACTCATCTACCAGAAGGTTCGCCATCAACTAGTCCCGGAATCGAAGGTAATCCGTGCATTGATTTTCATCACAAATCGTCCGTTATTTCTCGCGTATAATCCTGCTTACAGTCACACCAGCCATGATCCAATCCACTAGTAATGTATATCAAACGGAACGGCCACATAGCTAATGCCAAATTATTTTTCATAATGATAATGATGATAGTAAGGAAATGATAATGATACTGATAACAATGATGATAATGATCGTGATGGTGATGATGATTATGATGATGGTCATGGTGGTAGTGATGATGATTATGAGGATGGTCATGGTGGTAGTGATGATGATTATGAGGATGGTCATGGTGGTAGTGATGATGATTATGATGATGGTCATTGTGGTAGTGATGATTATGAGGATGGTCATGGTGGTAGTGATGATGATTATGATGATGGTCATTGTGGTAGTGATGATGATTATGATGATGGTCATTGTGGTAGTGATGATGATTATGATGATGGTCATTGTGGTAGTGATGATGATTATGAGGATGGTCATGGTGGTAGTGATGATGATTATGAGGATGGTCATGGTGGTAGTGATGATGATTATGATGATGGTCATTGTGGTAGTGATGATTATGATGATGGTCATTGTGGTAGTGATGATTATGAGGATGGTCATTGTGGTAGTGATGATGATTATGATGATGGTCATGGTGGTAGTGATGACGATTATGATGATGGTCATTGTGGTAGTGATGATGATTATGATGATGGTCATGGTGGTAGTGATGATGATTATGATGATGGTCATGGTGGTAGTGATGATGATTTTAATGTTAATGATAGAAATAATGATGATAGTAATGATAATAATAATATTGTTAATAATAATAACGATAATGAAACAATAATTATAATAACCGCCATAATAAATGAATGGGGGGGAAGGCTGTAATATTCTTTTACTAACTGTACAAGAGGTCTACAGTGACTGAAGGTGACTGATAAATGAAACTCGTGACATCCGTTGTCCCTTTCTTGAATGAGAATAAAAAGGCCGAGTAAGGCGGATGATGCCCTGAGGTGCCCTTCGTGCTGAGCCGATGCCGCGGTGGCACACGAGGGAACACCTGGCACGGCGAAGGCCAGGCACGATCTGATGTTCTTCGAGGTGCCCGGAGCTCAGGTCAGGCGACTAGGCAAGTCATGTGACCCAAGACTCTAGCGTGGGGGAGATGCGTCTTGATGCTAGGTCACCGACTCAGATCGGAGCTAGGTCAGGGCCACTAGGTCATGGCTTTAGAACCCGTCCGAGGCGAGGTCACATGACCCTGATTTTGTGTGTGTGTGGGGGGGGGGGGAGCGACTATCCATGGTGGCGTGGCTATGGGTTCGCATGGCGCGACAAGTCTTAAATTTTGAACTCCTATATATGTATTCTATAAAGAGGGTTAATGAAGGTGAGAAGAAAGGGAAAGATCTGAAGAATAGAAAGAAGTATTTTTTTTTTTTTTTTACTTTTTTGTTTTACCCGATCACTTTCTCTCTCTCTCTCTCTCTCTCTCTCTCTCTCTCTCTCTCTCTCTCTTCCTAGTTCATTTTTATCATTATTTTTTTTTTGTCTTAACGTGGTATTCCTAAGAATAAAGAAAAACCTCCAAGAGAGTCAAAATTTGAAGATTTTCTCGCTTAACGAAAATGTTTTTTTTCTTCCGGTTTTGAAATCTAAAGCAACAGGTGTCCGAATCTGCGGCAATGGAGTTTCGCCAAGGTCGTCTCCTGCGATGCTAGGTCACGGGATCGCGCTCTTTGTGTGGCAATGGGTGTTTGTGCGTAGATGTGTGTGTGTGCGTGTGTGTGTGTTTGTGTGTGTGTGTGTGTGTGTGTTTGTGTGTGTGTGTGTGTGTGTGTGTGTGTGTAGGTGATGTTATGTTTGATAAATAAAAAGAAAAGAGTTTTAGTTCCTGTCATGGCCTTTAACTGGAAATATAGATTGATGCCGATCATACACCTGAACATCTGCACCTCTCACATTTTATGCACATGCATATATCGTAACATCTGCCTCGACAAAAATTCCTATTAATGCTCAGCCACGTCTCGGACTCAATTCTGTAATGTTGCAAATCATGATCCACGTGATAGCTCGGTGCCAAGGTCGGAATCTCCCGTCCTCCCTCCTTTTCTCCCCTTTCCTCTCTCTGCTCCTTCTCTTCCCCCCCTCTCCTCACTCTGTTCTTTCTCCTCCTCCCCCCTTTCCTCACTCTGTTCTCTCTCCTCCTTCCCCTCTCTCCTCATCCTGCTCCTTCTCCTCCCTCCTTTTCTCCCCTTTCCTCTCTCTGTTCTCTCTCCTCCTTCCCCTCTCCCCTCACTCTGTTCTTTCTCCTCCTTCCCCTCTCCTCATCCTGCTCCTTCTCCTCCCCCCTTTCCTCACTCTGTTCTCTCTCCTCCTTCCCCTCTCTCCTCATCCTGCTCCTTCTCCTCCCCCTTTCCTCACTCTGTTCTCTCTCCTCCTTCCCCTCTCTCCTCATCCTGCTCCTTCTCCTCCCCCCTTTCCTCACTCTGTTCTCTCTCCTCCTTCCCCTCTCTCCTCACTCTGTTCTTTCTCCTCCTTCCCCTCTCTCCTCATCCTGCTCCTTCTGCTCTCTCCCTTTTCTCTCCTCCTCCTATATCTCCTCCCCCCTTTCCTCACTCTGTTCTTTCTCCTCCTTCCCCTCTCTCCTCATCCTGCTCCTTCTGCTCTCTCCCTTTTCTCTCCTCCTCCTATCTCTCCTTCCCCCTTTCCTCACTCTGTTATTTCTCCTCCATCCCTCTCTCCTCATCCTGCTCTTTCTGCTCTCTCCCTTTTCTTCCTATCTCTCCTTCCCCCTTTCCTCCTCTCTTGCCTTCTCCTTCTCACTCTGTTCTTTCTCCTCCTTCCCTCTCATCCTGCTCCTTCTGCTCTCTCCCTTTTCTCTCCTCCTCCTATCTCTCCTTCCCCCTTTCCTCTCCCAATCTCCCCTTACTCATCTCCTCCCTTTTATTCCCCCCATTGTTCCACTCCTATCTCCATGACTTTTCATCGAATGTTCCTCACCCTCATCCCGTCCCTCTTCCGCGTCCTCCTTCTAACGCTCTCCTCTCACAATAACCCTCGTCTTCCTCTTTCTACGGTCCTCCTCCTTCCCCTTCCCCCTCTCCCTCCTTCCCCCCTTCCCCATTTCTCCCCCTTCTTTCCCTCACCTCCCTTTACCTCTCCCCTCCTCCCACTACCCCTCTCTTATCCATCCATCCTTCCCCGGTCACCCTTTATCCCCTTTTCTCCTCCTCCCCCCTCCCCCTCCCTCTCCATTCCTTCCCCCCCTGCCCCCCTTTCCTCTCCTCACCCTCTCTCCCCTCTTCCTCCCTACCTTCCCTCTACCATCTCTCCCCTCCTACCTTCCACCCCCTTCCCTTCTATAGTACTGTGTTTATAGATATATAAGTTTACTGTATTTTAACAATATATTTCATAATTATATGCTGTATAAAGGATAACCATTGTGTATTATGGAAATAAAGTTCTGATTCCCTCCCCCCTCTCTGCCTTCCTCCTAATTCCCCTCCCCCTTCCCATCTACTCCTTACCTTCCTCCCCTCTTTCTTCTTTCCCTATCTCCCCTCCTTCCTGCTTTCCACCCCCCCCCCCCCCCTCCTTTCCTTCCCCTTCCTACCTTCCTCCTCCTTTTCCTCCTCCCCTGCCCCCCCCCCCCCTCCGCCTCCTCTCCTCCCTCCTAGGAGCCTTCCTTCCATCCCCTTGCCTCTCCCTTCCTTCTCCCTCCTCCTACCTTCCTCCTTCCCCCCCCTCCGCCTCCTCTCCTCCCTCCTAGGAGCCTTCCTTCCATCCCATTGCCTCTCCCTTTCTTCTCCCTCCTCCTACCTTCCTCCTTCCCTCCCCCCTTCCCCCCTTTCCCCCTCCCTCCCCCCTTCCCCCCTTCCCCCTCCTCCTACCTTCCTCCTTCCCTCCCCCCCTTCCCCCCTCCCCCCTTCCCCCCTTCCTCCGCACTCCATCAGAAGAGCAAATAAACTCCCAAGATGACTGCGCCTGTCAGGGTTCGGCGGCCTGAATGAAGTCTCACGAGCTAGCACGGACTCTCACGACTCGTAAAGCTGGAGATATGGAGACTAAGAGGCCTCACGCTGCTCTAATAATTCTTTTGGAAACTCTTCCGGATTATAGGAGAGGAATGAGGAGCGCCCCCGCCCCCTCCCCCTCCTTCCCCCTCCTTCCCCCTCCCCCCAAACACATATTTTATGTATGATTCGTTTTTTTGATTATATTTTATGGAGGATTTCTAGTCTTGATGTCGTTATGTTGAAAGGTCTCCTTATAAACAATGGGGCTTTGATTGTAACTTTGAGAAATTTCTGAGTTGAAAAAAATCACTCATAGGAACATCTGGAGAAAATGTTCTTTTTTCTTGAGGAGAGATAAAGACGCATTTTATAATCTGATGTCAGATGATCTAGAGAAAAGCACACGCTCGCTAACACACACGCACACACACAGACACACACACACACACACACACACACACACACACACACACACACGCCCCATCGAACTAACAAACACATACACATACAATACACACCGCCCAGACCACCTCTCAAACAGGCACAAACACCCACCATATACTATAAAATCCCACTCTCATTGTTCACAAAAATATTTTTCTCGCCCCTTTTAAACTATGGATCTGGTCATCAAGAGACTTCTGAAGCGAGAAATTTTACATTACGTAAACATGGTCATTATACTGCATTTTTCCTCCGGAGCGAAAAAGGGGTTATTATCCGGCCTAACAGGAAAGAAAAAAAAGAGAAAAAAAAAACACGCATATATATGACAGTGATAAAAGTTTCGTATTTAACAGTATATTTATGAAATATTGCACTCGTGGTTAGAAAAGAAAGAAAAAAAGATAATGTGTTTTTACATGTTTCATCGGTAATTGTTGGTGGAACATACAAGAAATATTGATTTGCTGTTGCGATGTGCATTATAGAGAAGGGAGAAGGGTCTGGAGCAGGGAGTCATCAAATAAGTTTCTCGGTAATCCGCCAGCGTTGATACAGAATCAGTAAGTTTGAACTGATACCATATCAGAAAGTTTGGAGTGTTATCGAGTCAACGGATCAAAACTGATACCGAGCCAGCAAATCAGAACTGATACCAAACCAACCAGTTGGGAGTGATACTGAGTCAGTAAGTCAGATATCATACCGAATCATCAAGTCACAGATCATACCGAATCAACAAATCAAAACTGGTAACGGACTCAGTAAGTCAGCAATGATCCACATATCACGTTAGAGTTGATACCGAGTCAGCGAGTCAGAGAACCGACCCCAAGAACTGTATTACGACCTGTAACCCCGCTGAACACACTGCTGGAAACGACGCAGTGACGCCTGCCATTCGGACACGCTCAAAGCCTCTGTGAGACCACCAAGAGCTTTTAACTTACCGTAGGAGACGCGACAGATTAGGGGATCATATAGCTACGAGAGGAGGGAGTTTTTGAAAGGGGATGGGGATGGGGAGAGGGGAGAGGGGTGGGGAAGGGAGGGGAGGGGAGGGATGGGAAGTGGGAAGGGGAGGTACTTGTTTGAATTTGAATTGGATTTAATGTCTTTTTCAGCCAAAATGTTACAAGTTGAACCGCTTATGAAAACAGCATTTAGCTGAGCTTTACGAGAGTAATCTGCCCTCTTAAAAAGCACTGAAGAGGAAGAGAGAAATGGAAGAGAGGAGTGAGGGAAAAGATATCGAGGAAGGGAGGGAGGGAAAGGGGGAAAATAAAAATGGTGAAAGAAAAAGGGAATGAAAATAAAAATCCTATAGGGGGGTTAGGGTGGAAAGGCGAAGGGCAATAAGAAAACAGATTTGAAGGAAGGAAGGAAGGTGTCAACAAATACGGAATAAGGACGGAGAGTAGAAGGAGGAAAAAGAACGCAAAAGAGAAAAGAAGGAAGGGCCAAGAGAGGGGACACATGAGGAGGAAGAAGCATGGAGGAGGAAGTGGATTTTTCCTAAAAAAAAAAAAAAAAAAGGGTTAAGGGTGTGGGGAATAGAAAGCTGGAGAAGGAAAGGGAAGGGGAGTGGGGGTGGGGGGGGGGGAGATATGGAAGCCGGAGATATGAGAAAGGAGAGAAAGAGATCAGGAAATATGCTCTTTTCCAGGAAGGCCCTTGAGACTTAGCGAAGCCAGAGACGTGTGAAAGGAAGTTCATCGGCAGAGAGGAGGGAGGTTCGATTTTTCACCTCACGTCGCGGGGGATTTCATGTACACGCACACGCACGCACGCACGCACACACACACGCACACGCACACGCACACGCACACACACGCACACGCACACACGCACACGCACACGCACACGCACACGCACACACCCACACCCACACCCACCCATCCATCTATATCTAACTCTCTATCCACAAACACACACCTCAAGCCTTCGACACACGAAA
>BOPN01001010.1:314886-317386 GCA_017312705.2 Penaeus japonicus
ACGAGAATAAAGCATAAAATCCATCACACAGAAGCTCTCCTTGTATATAATCACAAAACAAAAAATCACATATATAAAATAACACTCCCACCCCCACCCCCACCCCCCAAAAAAATAATAATACATAAACAAAATACATCCAACCTTATCAAAAAAGAAAGAAAATAAATCCAGAGAGAGAGAGAGAGAGAAAGAGAGAGAGAGAGAGAGAGAGAGAGAGAGAGAGAGAGAGAGAGAGAGAGAAAGAATTCCCAGTGATTTCTGTCAATCATCCTTGACGCGAATGAGAAAGCCCTGAAAAAAAGCTCTATTCTATGCCAATAGTGCCAAGCCAAGCAAGACAGACGATGCAGGAACTTTAACCGTGGAATATCACCCCTACGTGGAGAGAGATGCTTCGGATGCTGTGCGAAGGGGAGGTAGCGGCGAGGATTCTTGGGTGTGTAAAAGGGGTAAATGATGTGTAAATTATGTATACCCGTAGGGCGACATTTTGATCACGTCGTAGTTTTATACTGAGGGTAACTTTTATTAGCTATATCGATAACGCTTGATACTATTTTTTTTTTCTTTTAACTTCGCGGTCTCCCTGTGTCTACGAAAATATGATAAGGACCTGCTAAGATAAGGGATTAATCTTGACAGGATACAACCCGATAAAATTTTCATTCTACCTCCAGGTAAGTTGGTTGTTATGCAGAAAACATGTTGAAAGTCCATCCTGTGGACACTCGAGTAGCTGTCTGCTGACCCGTGTTATAAAACATCTAGAACTTCAGAAAACACAAAAGTTTGATCGTTTCGGAAAGCTCAAGACTACGTTGGTTACCTCAAGGGAAACTTGCTGGCAGATAATACTGTTAGCACCGAATTTGACATTTTTTTCCAAAATAAAATCGAACCGCATATTTTCCCCTCGGTTGGTATCACAACCGCCAACGCAAGCACTATGTTATCGACCACGTACCAGGTTGGACTCCCTGTCAGTCGCGGAGAACAGACTCTCCGCACAGTTCCCCTTTGCTCTGCCGTCATCCCCGTATCCGCGGACGATTTTCCGATTATCTCATCAGCAGAAAGAAATGAATTCGTCCGCGCAAACTGGTCATCGCTTGTTCAACCGCAAACAGAGCTGTGTTCCGAGGTTTGAGAGAAGATTCTGGCCAGGGTACGCGTTCAAGATTGATGGCGAGGATATCGTCGTTTTAGAAGGAGTATCTATATACAGTATCTATATAGTTGCGTCAGGGTGCCCGTGTTACGAAGGTTAATTTTCCATCCGAGGAAATTGGGTACCATGTTTCTATTTTATTTTGATTGTTTTGTTCCGTGCATTCTAAACCGCTTTTTTTTGTGTATATGTGATGAAAGAGCGCTGTTTGTGACGAAGTAAAAGAGAAAAGAAAAAGAAAATCATGTTATACTAAAGAACAACGAAACAATAACCAGTTACGTAAGGAGATTTCATGCCGTCGTCAACTGGAAACAATGTATCAGTTTCTGACAGATTTGAAAATGGGCGCAAGATTTTAACCGATCCTCGATTAGGATTTAAATGAAATCCATCCTAAAGCTAAATTAATTTGTCATCGAGTTGGAAACCTTATTCGAATCTCGAAATTGTATTTCATCTTCTCCAAATAGGTAAATGAGTGTTTTCCTCAGCGAACTCGTAGGAGAATACGGCCGCAGATGCGAGGCTTTTTTTTACGGCACACACATGTATACACACATACACAAAACACACCACATACACAAACTCAAACACATACACAAAACACACACACATACAAACTCAAACACACACACACACACACACACAAACTCAAACACACACACACACACACAAACTCAAACACACACACACACACACACACAAACACAAACACACACACACACACACAAACACACACACACACACACACAAACTCAAACACACACACACACACACAAACTCAAACACACACACACACACACAAACTCAAACACACACACACACACACAAACTCAAACACACACACACACACACACAAACTCAAACACACACACACACACAAACTCAAACACACACACACACACACACACACACACACAAACTCAAACAAACACACACACACACAAACTCAAACACACACACACACACACACACACACTCAAACACACACACACACACAACACGCCCACCCACACCCACAACATCCCATGCTCCTAGAAATACAAAAGCCCATAAACCTCTCAGTATATGAAGAACCGATCGAGCTACTTATAAACGGCAGCGTTACGTCGAACCTCTCACTCGACTTTGACTTCGGAGAGAGACCTGACTAATGCACTGCCCTGTTCTGCTCCATCATCGACCTCCTCGTGCCCTTGTTATTTCGCTGACCTTACTTGCTAAGCAGCTTTCAATAGTTCAGTCTTTTGGTTTACTTTAATTAAAGTGCGATTTTGTTTTCATTCTGTTGAGATTTTCAGTGTGGTTGTCGTAATGATGATGGTA
>BOPN01001010.1:329886-332386 GCA_017312705.2 Penaeus japonicus
AGGACATGTCCAATTGTCCATGCCATAGCAAGAATTAGCATGCGAATATAAAGTAGCTAGGCAGATAGATTAGGAATTAATTCAGAACAATAAGACCACTGCAGCTGAACCTGTTTGGATTTTTTTTTAACAAACACAGAATTAAATCCCTTAAATCACTAAACAAAATAACAAAATTCAAAATATCAAAAGATATTTTTAAATTCATTCTTGTATCATTCAGGTTAGTTATTTTCATTGTCAATGATTGATGCTGAATGTAATATTTTTTTAATATATCATACTTGTATTAAATGTACTCATCCTTCATTCTTAATATCCAAGAATCATTTTAATCAATTAAAGCATACAATGGAATTACGTAAACTCATGATCAACATTTATTTACTATTGATCTATAACCTTCCTTCGCCTAACACAAACAAACCTACGAACAAGAAAATCCTGTCTACGCAATACACCCGTAAATAGACGAATATACCGCCCTATCCAAAAAAAAAAAAAAAAAAACACGGATAACGACCGACGGCGGGTGGTTGCATTGGCCAGACCTATGGCGGGGGGGGGGGGGGCAAAGACAGTCAACAGGCAAGTGGAAGGCAAGGAAGAGGAATAGCTGGTAATCACTCGTATATTAATAATCAAATTAATATGATTTGAATAATGCTTTATCTTTAAATTTATATTCTTGATAAGAAGACGGATGATGAAATGTGGAAGACTAATAAGGAGTAACGGTGACAAATAATGATTGTTCGATTTTAAGGATATCGCCTTTTCCTGATTATTGTGTCAGTTTCATCAAGGCTGAAAGAAAGATATTGATAATGATAATGGTGATGGTGATAATGGTGATATGATAATGGTGATTCGATGGCGCTAATGACAATGATGGTACAATGGTATTGCTAGCAGAATAATATTAGTGTGATTTGATGATACTATTACTACTAGGACCTACTACTCTTATTGTTAATAACAACTAGAACAATAACAATTAAGTGAACTGTAATGCTAATAATGATGGTGACATCAATAATAATAATGATGATAACAACGACAATAATGATAATCATAAAAAAAAAAATATGATACGAAAGCACATACCCGTTATTGTCATCAATATAATAGTAAATTCGATCATGGCAAACGCAAGATAGCCAAGCAAAGAGAAACAGACTGACAGACAGATGGAAAAAGAGACAAACTGTGAGTGACGTTAGAACGCCCTAAGCCTCCCTCCTCCCCCCCCCCCCCAAAAAAAAAAAAAAAAAAAAAAAAACATCAAAGGCCTCTTACTTGATCACCAAACTCTCCGCAACTCCGAATGATATTCCCCTTTTTGACGACTTCTCTCTATGTCTCCTTCTCGTCTTTCCTTTGTCCGCTTTCTCCTTCTCTCCCTCCTCTTACTCTCACTCCCCCTCTTGCTATTCTTTTCTCCTTTCCCTTCCCGTTCTCTCCCGTTTCCCTCTAACGTTCTTTTTCCCTTTTCCCTAACCCTACCTTCCCCCTCTTTCCATTTCCCTTCTCCTTTCTCCTCTCCATATCTCTCACGCCTTACCACCTTCCCCTTCTTCCCCATAGTTTCCACCTTCCCCTTCCCCTTGCTCCTTCTCTCTTCCCCTTCCCCTTGCTCCTTCTCTCTTCCCCTTCCCCTTGCTCCTTCTCTCTTCCCCTTCCCCTTCCCCTTCCCCTTCCCCTTCTCCTTGCTCCTTCTCTCTTCCCCTTCCCCTTCCCCTTGCTCCGTCTGTCTTCCCCTTCCCCTTGCTCCGTCTCTTCCCTTTCCCCTTCCCCTTCCCCTTGTTCCTTCCCCTTCCCCTTGCTCCGTCTCTCTTCCCCTTCCCCTTCCCCTTGCTCCGTCTCTCTTCCCCTTCCCCTACCCCTTCCCCTTCCCCTTCCCCTTCCCCTTTCCCTTCCCCTTCCCCTTCCCCTTCCCCTTCTCCTTCCCCTTCCCCTTCCCCTTCCCCTTCCCCTTCCCCTTCCCCTTCCCCTTCCCCTTCTCCTTCTCCTTCCCCTTTCCCCTTCCCCTTCCCCTTCCCCTTCCCCTTCTCCTTCCCCTTCCCCTTCCCCTTCCCCTTCCCCTTCCCCCCTACCCCTCAAACATAACACATTTCCCTTCAGCATATCAGCATTTTCATATCTCCCCCCCCCCTCGTCTAAGCATATCCTCGCAACTGCAATAGATATGAAATTCTTACAGCATACATGAACGACACAGAATAAAAGCAGGCAAGACTCTTAACCATTCTGCTTGCCTCTGGCGCACGCAAGCACTCGGGGTCATGCGGAATAACCCAGCGCTGATTAGGTTTGTGTGTGTGTGTGTGTGGGTGTGTTTGTTTGTGTGTGTGTGTGTTTGTGTGTTTGTGTGTGTTTGTGTGTGTTTGTTTGTGTGTGTGTGTGTGTTTGTGTGTGTGTGTATGTGTGTGTGTGTGTGTGTGTGTGTGTATGTGTGTGTATGTGTGTGTGTGTGTGTGCTGATAGATAGATAGATATA
>BOPN01001011.1:22500-30000 GCA_017312705.2 Penaeus japonicus
GAAAAGAGGAATGATAGAGTGCGGGGTTGGTGAGTTATCAAAAGTTTCCATAAAAAGGGGGTTACGAGGGGTTGTTGTGAGAGTGTGTACTTTAGAGTATTAAGTTTGTTTAAAAGGTTGTTTTGACTCGTCTCTTGAGATGCTTAGGGACTTGATGAATGGTATGTTTATGCCACGTAAATAGATGGTGAGGAAGAGAATGGTTTATTAGACACACACACACACACACACACACACACACAAACACACACACACACACACACACACACACACACACACACACACACACACACACACACACACACACACACACACAGACAGAGACAAACTCACGCTCATACATGTCAGTGAAAATAATTTCAGTGATTTTTCACGGAATAACAACTGGATATATAATAAAATGGCATTAGGTAAACAGCGACACAATGCTATCAGTATACACTAGTACATACCAAGCTACACAACACAGATGGTTGCTTTTAACCAAAATCTTATACTATACATACAAAAGTAGTAAATTCCAGTATATCAACCAAAATACACACAAAGCAAGAAGGAAAATACCAGTACAATAACTCTAAGTAAACCCCTATAGCTATAGTTGGTCCAGACAGGGCAAATATTTCTCTAAAATCTAGCATTTGATCAAAGCAAGCGATAAACTGCTCTAAGTTCCTTATATATGAAAGCATTCTGGTGGTTAAGTACCTGAAAAAAAAGTATTAAAAAAGAACTGTCCATCAGCTGTGCCACAATTGGCCGCTGGGGTACGGCACTTTCGCTGTTTTGTTTTGTTGTTGTCTGCTCGTTGCAAATGGCGACCTGATGGTTTAAGTTCTTCTCGTAGTTTCCTTGGCTTCTCGAGGAATATTTCTCACTTTAGTACGTCGCTATGTTAGAATTAGCAATGCTCTTACGCTACATGATACAAAAAAATGTGTTCATGTGTCCAACTGGGTATGTTTGGTTCGACGGCCTGTAGTCATAAGCTTATCCATTTCTTTACATTTTCGATAACTCGTCTATAAGCCCGAAATCACTAGATTCATGAAAATAATGCTATATTCCTTTCTTCGTGACAAAAAAAAGGAAAAAAATGGTAAATCATATTCAGTGAACTACAACTCTCCGACATATTCCACCCTCCCCTTTTCCCTCTCACCCTTCCTCCCTACCCCAACCTTCCCTCCCTCCCTCCTTCTCTCCCTTCCTCTTTCCCTCCCTCTGGCACATGTACAAGTAGCATATGTACCCCCCGCTTGCATCTGGCCAGTCTATAATCCTCGCTTCATGCTTCTCTTCACCAACACAATTATGCTAACAAACTGCCGTGGGCCTGTAGCGTGGGGGTTGGGGGTGGTGGAGGGGTGGAGGTGAGGGAGGGAGGGGAGGAAGGGAGGGAGGAAGAGAGAGAAAGGGTGGTGAGATGGAGAGAGGGAGTGAAGAAGGGGAGGGATGGAGGGAGAAAGGGAGTGAGGAATGGAAGGAATGAGTGAGTTGCACGAACAGGGATGTGAAGAGCGAGAGAGAATGAGAAAATGAGAAAGAGAGAGAGAGTTTGAGAGAGAGATAGATAGATAGATAGATAGATAGATAGATAGATAAAGAGAGATAGATAGATAGAGAGAGAGAGAGAGAGAGAGAGAGAGAGAGAGAGAGAGAGAGAGAGAGAGAGAGAGAGAGAGAGAGAGAGAGAGAGAGAGAGAGAGAGAGTGTGTGGGAGAGAGAGAGAAAAAACGAGAGAAAGATAGCGAGAAAACGAGAGAGATAGAGAGAGAGAAATAGAAAGAGAAAGAGAAAGAAAGAGGGAGCAAGAGAAAGAGAGAGAGAAAGAGAAAGATAGAGAGAGAGAGAAAGAGAAAGAGAGAGAGAGTAAGCGAAAAAAAGAGAGAGCGAAAGAGCAATGAAGACCCAAAGGAAAGTATTCTCTCACCCTTTAATAAACCTAATTTATGTATAGCGCAGATAGATAGACACACAAATAAACAAATATAATATTTACACAAATGGATAACAAGTGAAACAGAAACAGGTATAAAGAGAACAACAACAACAACCAAAAAGCAAAAAAAACAACAACAACAAAACAATAAAAAAAACAAAAAAACACGTGTTTATGCAAATAGATATACAGAAGTGACCTCCTGTGCTATCCAGCCTCCACGTGTGTGCGTTGCCAGACGTATGTACATGGCCTGTGTGCATTTAATTAATTAATATCAACAAGCATATGGTATAATTGACAACACAAAGACCTCGTGCTCATTAAAAAGCACAAAAGGAACTCATCATGCTGTTGGTGCTCAAATTCTGGTCTTGATCTTGTTCATTTTTATCATTTTGTTTATTCTTCGTGTTTGTTTTTCCATCTTTTTTTCTTTTTCTTTGTTTTATCATGTTTTCTTGTTACCCTCATTTCTTTTTTTTTATATTCTTATAATGTTCTTTTTTTCTGTTTTCTTATTTATTCTTTATTCTTCTTTATCTCCCTTTACCATTTTTCATTTTCATTTCATCATTTCATTATTTTCTTTTAGTCTCTTTTTTTGTTCTTTCTCCGATTATTCTCCTTATTCATTCTCTTTCTTTCACTCTTTTCTCTTCCTTGCCATTCCTCTTTTTTATCTACTTCTATTTCCTTTTGTATTTCCTTTTTTTTCGTCTTTCCTCTTTCTCCCCTTCCTTCCTCTCCCCCTCTTCTCTATTTCCCTCTCTCTTCTTTCTCCCTTTCCTCTCTCTTTCCCTCTTCTCTCTTTCTCCCTTCCCTTCCTCTCTCCCTCATCTCTCTTTCTCCCTTTCCTTCTTTTCTCTTTCTCCCTCATTCCCTCTTCTCTCTTTCCCCTTTCCTTCCTCTTTCCCTCTTCTCTCTTTCCCCTTTCCTTCCTCTTTCCCCCATCTCTCTTTCCCTCTTCTCTCTTTCTCCACTTTCTTACTCTTTCCCTCTCTCTCTTTCTCCCTCTCTCTCTCTTCTCCCTCTCTTTCCCTCTCCCTTCTCCACTTTCTCTTTCTCCCCCTCTCTCTCTTCTCTCTTTCTCCCTCTCTCTCTCTTCTCTCCTTCTCCCTCTCTTTCCCTCTCCCCTCCCCACTTGACCTTTCCCCAAGAGCTTCAACGTCTAATAAGAAAAATGTCATTTGTTTCACTTGAACGTGGTTCTTCTTAAGGTAATTTTGACTCTGTGTCATATTACTGTTACTTTTTCTTTCTCTTAATTTTCTTTTGTGTTGTATTCTTTAGTTCCGTTTTATTTTATTTTTTACCGTTTTATTATCATTATTTTTTTTATTGGTGAAAAGGATATGATGGTATGTTTTTTTTTATCATCCTTTTGTGTGGATTTGTTTGTTTTATGCTTGCTTTGTGGCAAGTGCTGGTTAATATATCTGAATTTCCTTAGGAATAACAGGAATGAAATTACATTCTACCTCTCCTTCTCTCTCTCTCTCTCTCTCTCTCTCTCTCTCTCTCTCTCTCTCTCTCTCTCTCTCTCTCTCTCTCTCTCTCCCTATCTCTCTCATCTTCCTCCTTTACTTCCCCTCCTCCTCCCCGCCATTCCTATCCTCATTCTCCTCTTCCTCTCCCTTCTCTCCACTTCCCCCTTCCCTTCCTCATTCTCCTCCTCCTCCTTCCTTTCCTTCCCCCCCTCCTCTCTCCTACCTTCATCGCCCCCCACCCCCTACCCTCCCACATTCTCCTCCTCCCCTGCCCTTCCCCCTTCCCCCCTTCGTCCTCTCTCGCCCGCTGTCTCCAAAGGAGCTGGATTAATGTAATTATCCGAGGAAGTGTTTTACTCTCCTATCAAAACCCTGAGGTGAGACTAGCGCTCTCGGCTCCGGAGGTGGGAGGAAGAGGAACAAGAGGACGAAGAGGAGGGAGAGGAGGGTGAAGAGGAAGGGGAAGAGGATGAGTAAGGGGAGGGGGGTTAAAAGGTGGAAGAGGAAGAAGAGGAAGAAGAGGAGGGAGAGGAGGGTGAAGAGGAAGGGGAAGAGGATGAGTAAGGGGAGAGGGGTTAAGAGGTGGAAGAGGAAGAAGAGGAGGGAGAGGAGGGTGAAGAGGAAGGGGAAGAGTAAAGGGAGGATTGTTAAGAAGAGGAAGAGGAAGAAGAGGGACAAGAGGAAGAAGAAGAGGATGGGAAAGAGAAGGAGTAAGGGGAAAAGGAAGGGGAAGAGGATGAGTAAGGGGAGGGGGTTAAGAGGAGGAAGAGGAAGAAGAGGATGGGAAAGAGAGGGAGTAAGGGGAGAGGGCTAAAAGGAGGAGAAAGAGGAGGAAAAAAAGGAGGAAGACGGGGAAGATGGGAGGGGAAGGAAGGGGAGTAAGACGAGGAAAAAAAGGAAAAGGAAGAAAAGGTGGGGGATGTGGGGAAAGAGGGGAAGCAAGCGGGAGTAAGAGGAGGAGTAAGAGGAGAAGGAAGAGGAAGAAGAAGAGGGGGAAGAGGGGGATTAAGGGGAGGGGAGTAATGGGAGGAGGAAGAGAAGGAAGGAGAAGGGGAGTAAGGAAGAAGAGGAAGAAAAGGTGGGGGATGTAGGGGAGTAAGGGGAGGGGAGTAAGGGAAGGAGTAAGAGAAGGGAGAAGAGGGGGAGTAAGGGGAGGGGAATGAGGGGAGTGAGAAGAAGAGGAAGAAGAGGCGGAGGAAGAGGAGGATTAAGGATTAAGTGGGGAATGTGTTCAGGTGAGGAAGAAGAGGAACTTCAAGGAGAGGAAGGAGAGGAAGAGGTGAGAGGCAGAGAAGAGGGAAGGTATACACACACGCACATACACACACAGATCTATCTATCTATCTATCTATCTATATCTATATCTATCTCTCTCTCTCTCTCTCTCTCTCTCTCTCTCTCTCTCTCTCTCTCTCTCTCTCTCTCTCTCTATATATATATATATATATATATATATATATATATACATATATATATATATATATACACACATACATATATATACATAATAGTTAAGGACATAAACCACTTAAAATGTTCCCTCACAGAAGAAAAGACAACAAACAAATAAAAGAGAGAATAAGAAGCAAGAGGCGAGACCAAGAAACAAGTGTCTCCGAGCGCTAATTTCGAAGAGGCCACCTAAAAAAGGCGACACTGAAAGAGCGTTGTCAGGAAAAAGATATATTAGCGTCGGGAAAGACCAGTACATTTGAATATAATGAAGAGGCGTTTTTTCCTCCTAATCCGGTGATGTGGGTCGGGGTGAAGGGGGTGAGGGTAGAAGGGGGAAGGGGGAAGGGGGTGAGGGTAGGAGGGGGAAGGGGGAAGGGGGAGGGAGGGTAAAAAAGAAGGGGAAGGGAGGGGACGGACGGGGGTGGAGGAGGGAGGGTAAGGAGGGGGGTGGAGGAGGGAGAGTAAGGAAGGGAGAGAGGGAGGGTAAAGTGGGGGGTGGAGGAGGGAGGGTAAGGAGGGGTGTGGAGGAGGGAGGGTAAGGCGAGGGGGAGAAGCAGGGAGGGGGTAGGGAGCAAGGGTAAGAAGGGTATGACGGGGATGGGGGAGACGGGAGGAAGGAAGAGGAGAGGTAAAGGGGGGGGGGGGCAGAGTGGTTAAGTTATAGCCAGAAGGAAGTGTTTGTGGTGCTAAAGACCTTTTCTATTTTTTCCCAACTTTCTCTTTTTCTATTCATGTTATATTTTTCCTTATTTCCTTTCTTTCTTCTTTTTATCCACGTCCTTGTTCCCGTATTTCTTGCAATGAGTGTCCTTTTTTTCTTTTTTCTTTCTCTTTGTGATATATCTTTCGTTATTATCTTTTCTTCCTCTATTTTTTTGTTATGTGAATCTCTTTTTACTGCATTTTTTTCCTCTTCACTCATATATATTTTCTCTCTCTCTCTCTCTCTCTCTCTCTATCTATCTATCTCTCTGTCTCTCTCTCTCACACTCTCTGTCTATATTTATCTTTCTCTCTCTCTCTCTCTCTCTCTCTCTCTCTCTCTCTCTCTCTCTCTTTTTCTTTTTTTCTCTCTTTTCTCTTTCTCTTTCTTTCTTTTTTTTCTCTCTCTCTCTCTCTCTCTCTCTCTCTCTCTCTCTCTCTCTCTCTCTCTCTCTCTCTCTCTCTCTCTCTCTCTCTCTCTCTCTTTCACTACCCCTCCCCCCTCTCCCTTCTTCTTCTCCATCTCCCCCCTCTTCTTCCCCCTCTTCTTCCCCAACAAAGAGGACGCTCCAAACGCCATTACTTCCCCATCTTTACATGAGTCTCGGGGAAGCACCTCCTAATCTCGCCAGCCTCATCAGTCGACGTAATAGACTTTTAGTTGCAATGTGCAACGTAAGGGGAATCGGCATTGCAATGGAGTGTGAGCTAAGAATTACTATGGCTTATATATTTTTTTTGTCTTGGTCTGTGTGGTGTGTATGGTGTTATTAATGTAATTGTTAATGTTGATGTTAGTTCATTTGAATATTGTTTTGTTGATTCTCATTATGATTATAACCATAATGACAATAATAATGACGATAATGTAAACATTGATCTTAACATCACAAATGATAATGATGATAATGACAATGATGATAATCATGATAACAACAATAATAACATAGAAAACTAATCAACACCAACAGTACTGTAATTACCACCATCATTATCATCCTAATCCCCTTTATGCTTTACTTGACAGACAACAAACAACAACAAAGGTCTCGGGAACAGGAGGGAAGCCCATCTTTATGACAGCCATTAATGATTTGAAAATCCCTTGCAGTCCCTAGGATATCCCCTCTTGTAACCCTAGCATTTATCCTTTTAATCCTGTCTCGATCCTACACAGCAACAAATTTCCCTCTTCCCTTCTCTCCTCCTTCTCCCTCTTCTTTTTCCCCTTCTCTTTGCTTCTTCTCTCTCTTCTTCTTCCCTTTCTCTTTGTTTCTTCTTCGTTTTGTTCTTTGTCTTTCCTGCTCCTTCTCTTTCTTTTCCATCTTCTCCTTCTCTACCTTTTCATCTATGTCAAGTCCCCTCTCTTTCTTATATTGTTTTCCTCTTTCTCTACCCTCTTCCTTGTCTTCTCCCCCCCCCCCCCTTCTCTCTCCTCTCTTTCCTTTTCCTCTTCCAATCAATTCTCTCTTCCCTCTCCCATATTTCATTTCTTCGTACTTCTATCTTTTCCCCTTCTCCCTCCCTCTTCCTGTACCTTTTATCTTTCCTTTCCCTTCTTCCTCTCCCTTTTATCGTCCTCCCTTCCTCATCTTTCGTCTTTCTTTTACCCTCTCCTTTCCTCAACTCTCCTCTTCCTTCTTTATATCCCTTCCCCTCTCACCCTTCCTCTTTCTTCTACCCTCACCTCTTCTCCCCTTTCTTCTCCCTTCTATCGGTGACATCCCCTCTCCCCTCCTCACCCTTCCTCTCCCCTCTACCCATTCCCTTTCCTCTCCCCTTTCCCCTTCCTCTCCCTTCCGCCTCCTTCCCCCTCCCTCCGTCCCTCCCACCACCTATTACACGTTCTCGTTCCCCCATTAACTGCCCCATTGTCTTATGCATTCCCTTGCTTTATTGCCCCCCATCTCC